>CAKALU010067270.1:0-21491 GCA_916700995.1 Hozukius guyotensis
ATATGTACATATTACATTTATTTATTGCACATACTACATTTATTTATTGACGGACTGCACACACTATGTTCACCCATTCACTCTGTATCTTTTATATCTCTATTATTGTTTTTATAATTTGTGTATACCTTTACCTCTCCTGTGTTTCACTCTTGTTTGCTGATGTTGCTGCTTTGACACCTGAATTTCCCTCCGGGGATTAATAAAGGTTCATTTTATCTTATCTTATCTTATCTTATCTTATATTATATTATGTGCAATACTCTTATAGTTTGTCATACATACTGGATGTTGTGACCCACGTGAATACAGTGCACTTCACACAAGCTGTTTTTATTGTGAAGGTTCAGACCGGAAGCATCGTGTGTGTCTTCGTGCTAGTCAGAGAGCAGCTCTCCTTCAGTTCAGAGAGACGCAGAGAAGATGGCGGCGCTACGAGTCGCGGTGCAGTCAGGGACCGGGAGAGCCCTCCTCAGCACGGCGAAAACTATCAAGACCCCCGTGGTAGGTGGAGAGAGTACTGTTGTGTTTATGACCCGGGACAGAGAGTGTTTAGAGCAACAGCTCACTAGAGAGAGGACACAGTGAGGTAATGTTAGCCTGGTGGCTGTCTGTCTGCGGGGTAAGACAAGGTCACTCGTGTTCACACACGTTTATAGGATGTCGGAAACAACTGTGGCGTTAGCTCTTCGCATATTGTGTCACTCTTTAGAGGTAGACGTCGATATAGTGTCAAGAACTGCCACAACAGACGCCACAGATGTAGAAAACTAGCTAGCTATCTGTCGCTACATGGAGCAAGCCAAGGCCTATAGAAGGAGGCTGGGACACGGTCTTGGGATGTTGGGCAAAGCGCATGCGCAATGTAACTGAAGCTGCGGTCGTGCGTTTTGATTGGCTGATAGCATACCAGATTTTACTGCGCATGTGCGGTACCCCGAAGCTATGCCGTGTTGATGACGTGTTTCTCAGCCTCCTTCTATAGGCCTTGAGGCAGGCTAGCCGGTTAGCTAGCTCATGAAGTCAACCACCCGGCGAATGGGAAAGTTCACTTAAATTAATATTTTATCTTAGCTAATGATGCAGGGATACTAATCTGCACCCCAGAGTGTGTGATCGTACTGTTTTAATCTTGACGTTGCGTTTATATTCCGTCTAAAACACCAACGGCTAGAGAAGCTAAGCTAATCGGCTAACGGGTTAGCGGTTCAAGGACTGAGAGGACTTCCGGTGATAGGTGCAGTCTCCAGCCGGTTACTGCTGTACCCTTCATCTGTTAGCTAAATGACACCTATAGGGTGTGTCTGGAGACTAGAGTTAGAACTGTCCACGTTTACCTGGTTTATGGACCTTTAATGGAGTTGAGAAAACATGAAGCTAAATGTCACTTATTAGTTGTGAGCTGTGTTTGAAGTACAAATAGATTAGAGAGTGGTCATGATGTAGAGTCATGTTTGTGGAGCTTGCTGCAGAGTTTGGATGGCATGCCACTCTTGTTTTTAGGGTTGTACATTGTGTTGTCTTTATTGATTCATTTTCTGATTACTTGTGTTGTCTATGACATGTTTGAAAATGGCAATCATAGTTTCACAGAGTCAAATGTGACATGTTGAAATGCCTTGTTTTGTCTGATTATCAGTCTAAAGCCTGAAGATAACCATTTTTTTATATGGAAAGCAGTAGGATCGGATATCAGGCCGATCGGTGACAATGGGGCCGATCTATTAAATTCAATTCTTGTTTATGTCCTATATATACATTATATACTGGAATTTAAATTCCTGTTTAAGTTTTGACCAATTTGTTGCAGCCTTAAAAGAGTTTACACTTAAATTGGAATTCCTGTTAATTTTGAGGATTTGTTACCAAGTTTTAATTAACAAAATTTATATATGTATTTATTTGTTATATTTTGTTTTGCAATGTTAGGAAAGCAATGTTTAAGTCCAGCCTGATGTTGTCTTACACATTAAAGAATGGTCCCAGTCACTTCAACACAGTGAGGCATACAGATTATTCATTCAACACTGGTATCTGATCAGTACTCCGTATCGGTATCGTGACTGAAAAAGTGGGATCGGTGCATCCTTAGAAAGGAGCAGATGCAAAGTGTTTTGGCTTGGAGAATGTCTTAAAACAACTGTTTGTTTGGGGATTGATTTCCTGTCGATTGATTTAACAATTAATTGAATAATCATTTCAGCTCTTGCTTGCTTTAGTGCCATGTTGGTTTAAAGTAGAGATATAGAGACATGAAGTGATGAGAGAGAGTATGGGTTATTACATGCAACAAAGGTCCCTGGCTGTAATAAAACCAGGGATTAACATCACAGTATGTGATATGAGTCTTAACCACGACTAGGCCATTACCTACCCCCACATATGGGACTTACAGTAAATGGTATGTTGTCTGCTGGCAGATACCACTTCACCGTTCAAGTCTCTCATTTAAAGGTGCCCTTCCTGAGTGTAGCTTGGTTTCAGGCAGGAGATGGATGTTGGAGTGTGTGTTTGTGTCCTGATGCAGGGGTGCTGTCATGTGATGCCGGCTGCCTGGTTATAGAAGCACTACTGAAGGGCAGTTTCATAAGGACGACCAGCGTACACACTATAAGCAAGGGCGTTATGATGAACTGCACTTAGGAAATAGTATCCATCCTGAACTTTTAGTTTGAAGTGTTGTTGCAGTCGACACTTGAGAATCACGCCTTGCCCTCCTGAACGTTACATCAATTCTTTATACTCGCTAGATCAATTAGTCAGTTCCAGCCTCTATAATGGAAGGGTTTGCTTCTTTTCTTTGTTTGTCTTGTGTGATTGGTGGGACAAAACAAGCAAGGTGAACATGTCGTACTGGAAATTTACAGAAATTGAGATTTTTCAATATTTCTTTTATTAGGGCTGTCAATTTATAAAAATAAAAATATTTAATCTCATGATTGTCCATAGTTAATCACGATTAATTGCACATTTTTTATCTGTTCAAAATGTGCCTTTAAGGGAGATTTGTCAAGTATTTAATACTCATATCAACATGGGAGTGGACAAATATGCTGCTTTATGTAAATGTATGTATATATTTATTATTGGAAATCAATTAACAACACAAAACAATGACAAATATTGTCCAGAAACCCTCACAGGTACTGCATTTAGCATAAAAAATATGACAAACTCAAGCCCAACCGGCAACAACAGCTGTCAGTGTGCCAGTGTGCTAACTTCCCTATGGCTTTGCCCCAGACTGAGATTTGCTATAGTTTATAGACCAAACTATTTGAATTGAGAAATTAACCAGCAGACTAATCAATGATGAAAATAATTGTTAGTTGCAGCCCTACTTGCTAAGAATGTTTTTACCCCTGAGTCAAAGTTTTTATGAGCATATCTTTGATATTTTATACACCAACCACAGATTTTAGAACAGAAAGAGAGTTTATCTAAGACTAAAAGTCGACTAGATAGGGCTGCTGATCTCTCAATTGTTAGTTCGGTCTATAAAATTTCAGAAAATGGTAAATAAAATGTGTATCAGTGTCAATGTTTTCAGATGTTTTGTCCAACCAACAGTCAAAAACAGAAAAAAAACAGCAAATTCGGACATTTGGGTTGCAAGAACCAGGGAATTCTGTGTCTTCTAACACAGAATATAAAGTCATCAGAATAATCACCGGTACATTATTGCAGTGGGATGATTTTAATTAACTAAATAACCGGTATCTCGTTGTGCTCTTGTACCTCCGTAGGCCAACATGTCCTTCGCCAGCCTGCCTCGCCACAAGAAGGTTGCCCTGACGACACTAGGCGTGGTCACAGCCGGTGGGGCGGGACTTGCTCTGATGCTGCACCAATCCGTTAAAGCCTCCGACCTGGAGCTCCACCCCCCGACTTACCCCTGGAGCCACGCTGGACCTCTGTCCTCTCTGGACCACGCCAGGTGTTTATCAAACCCAATCATTTTATGCTGTTTTATTGGATCTTTTGATTTAAAGTCTGTTGTGTTTTGGCACCTTTAGTTTTCCACTTTGTACGTAGAGGATGATCATATTTGTTAAGCGTCTCACTGTGCTTTCTCTCTCGCTCTCTCTGCAGTATTCGTCGTGGTTACCAGGTGTATAAGCAAGTGTGTTCAGCCTGCCACAGTATGGAGTACCTGGCCTTCAGAAACCTGGTGGGAGTGTCGCACACGGAGAACGAGGTTAAGACCATCGCTGAGGAGGTGAGGCTAAGAATGAGAGAGAATCCATGCTGGAGCAGTTTCAACATAACACTTTCTTAGTATTTTACAGTATACACATTTTTAAAAAGCAGTGGCGTTGTTTTGTAGGCGTGTCACGATTTAGATTCTAAGTCAGGACCGATTATTTCTTTCTCTCCGCCCCCGCCTATTTCTGTTTAGTTTTTGTAATGATTATGTACTGAGGTAGGTCACACAGATACCGGTACTGAATAGATGCAGCTTTTTATATTGTAGACTGTTGTCTAACACTTTCTAAATAAAAAGGAGTTCAGTTCTCTTTCTAAAGAAGAATTTGAAAGTGTAAATGACAGTTGTCAGGACATAAAACCAATGATCTGTTGATCGTTATGAATCAAGACTCCATAGTCTAACAATGGCATTTTTAAATCAAATCAAATCGTGGCCTAAAAAATCAAAAGTCAAATCGAATCATGGATTTGGAGAATCGTGACACCCCTATTGTTTTGGTCATTTTTTAAATGAAACACTTAAGTTCTGCCAGTAGGTGGTGACATCCGGCTGTATCTGCTGTTATATTCTAGGTTTTCGGCGCCAAACTTTAAAGGTGTCTTGTGTGTTGTGTTCAGGTTGAGGTAGTGGACGGTCCTGATGAGAGCGGAGAGATGTTCACCCGGACAGGAAAGCTGTCGGACTACTTCCCAAAGCCCTACCCTAACCCTGAGGCAGCCCGGAGTGCTAACAACGGAGCCCTGCCTCCAGACCTCAGCTACATCGTCAATGCCAGGTAACTCCTGAAAGACAGAAAACCTACCCAGTTGAGTCTGAAAGCCACGAACTCAGCCTGAAAAACTCCACATATCCTCGGTGTTGACTGTCCCCTTTGCTCCCCTCAGACATGGAGGAGAGGACTACGTGTTCAGCCTGCTGACAGGATACTGCGAACCTCCAGCTGGAGTGGCGGTGAGGGAGGGACTCTACTACAACCCATACTTCCCTGGCCAGGCCATCGGCATGGCCCCGCCCATCTACAACGAGGTGCTGGAGTACGACGACGGTGAGTAAAGACGCAGCGTGTATGCGTGCTGTCAGCCTGTTCGGTTGACAGAAAGCGAGAACATGAACAGATATTGTGCAGGGAGCGCTTCTTCTGGTGTCACATCTCCATCACCTGTATTATTTTGTTATGTGTAGATTTTCAGTTTGTCAAAAAACAGCAAAATATGTTTGTTAATTTTTCCGGTATTAAAGCCCCTCCAGCCATTTTTACTACTTTTTTGTTCTTTCTCAAACAGAGAATGGGGGTGTGGTCAATAGTCAGACGTAATTTATCACCATGGCAACCAGATTGCATCGTTTTTCAACCCAGTTTAGATGAATTTACTGTTTATCAGACCACAAATGAGACCAGAATTGTCTCAACACACCAACTCTCTCTCACTCGCTCTCTTCTTCACCGTCTCCTCCTGGCGAGGCGGCGGTCTGGCTGCTGCTGCACCAAGGAGCCGCACCGCCGCACGCCACCCACAGCGTCCTGAAACTGCATTTCAGGACGCTGTGGGTGGTTTTGGAGGTTCACCGTCCACCAGCACCGGCCGCTCTCTCCTCGGCTCCAGCACCGACACCGCTCCGGGCTGCTCTGAGATCGGTTTATTTCTCTAACGGGACTTTTCTCTTGTTTTCTGTTGAGCTGAAAGTTGTGCTCCCCGTCGTTCGGACCTGTTAGAGGCCGACAAACCTCCGGTATCGGCTGCTTTCTGTTAATTTATCTCCAGCAGGAGGAGAGAGTAAAGAAAAGAGCGAGTGAGAGAGACAGTCAGTGTGTTGGGTTAATTCTGACGGTAGGATTTTGTGTAATTCACTACGTTGATTTCACCCGTTCACCGCACACACAAATGTCATAAACAACACACTAAACTAAGGTGGAAAACCCTCAGTTAGCTAATGCAACAAATTGGGCTAGCTAATTAGTTAACTACATCTAACTAGTTAACTAACTAGAAAGACAAACTGACAGACAGATAAACAGATTAATCAGTTTGCTGCTCAGATCACTCAAACAATCATGAGTGAACCTGCAGCTTCTACTATAGTCAGACGTCATATTCACGTTTTACCAATAACCTTCTGTTTTTAACTTTGAGCACAAAATTAAGTTAAAAATTTTGGAAAACAGTGTTGCTGATCAACTTAGTCAGGAAATGACTCAAATAAATATGAAATATCATAGAAATGCCAAAATACACTGGAGGGGGGGCTTTAACTACACTAGATTAGAAACAAACAGACTTTCCATTCTATTTATTTTGCATTTATATATAAAATCAATTGCTATTGGTTTGTAAAAATACAGTGATAGACGATTTAACCTTTTCATCCACACCCGCTGTGTCTAGGACAGTGCATTACAGTTGGCTGTAGTTAAAGTCATTGTGCTGATGGTTGTTGTGTCTCTGTTGCCATAGGAACCCCCGCCACCATGAGCCAGGTTGCTAAAGATGTGTGTACGTTCTTGAGGTGGGCCGCCGAGCCGGAGCACGACCAACGCAAACGCATGGGACTGAAGGTACAAAACACACACACACACACACACAAACACACACACTGTTGTTTATTTGTTTATATCCATAATTAATTCATCCCTGATTCCATTACAAGAAAGACTTTGAGGAATCCTGACAAAAAAAGAGTTACCCTATCGATTTCAAGTCATTGAATCGTATCGTATCGTATCGTATCGCTCTAGATGAGTCAAATATCGTCCTTGAATCGTATCGGAACCATGGAAAGTGATACGTATCGTATCGTTGTTAAAACGTCCCAATGGAACAAGTGGAAACGGGTCGTAAACATGGAGCTCGTTGTCTTTCTCTCCCCAGATGCTGATGGGCGCCGTCATCCTCATCCCTCTGGTCTACTACATGAAGAGGCACAGGTGGTCTGTGATGAAGAGCAGGAAGATCGCCTACAGGCCTCCCAAGTAAACGGAAGCACACGCACCCCGACCTGGGCCTAAAACCTACCAGAGAGCGCTGCGTTCAACGACCCCACGACACTCACCTCACAATGACCATATGGACAAATAACAACACCCACATGCCTTTCTAAGAGGAGAAAGAGAAATGAGGGTATATATAAATATATATATACTACCTACAGAAGAATGTTTTTAGTTGTTGGCGCGGTAGAACCAATTTTTTCCTTTTATCTGGAATGCTGTGTGTCAGAGAGTTGTGGCGTTCTTGAACGCACCCTCCACAAAGTTGTGTTTGTCAGATCTGCATCGAATCATCACTGGCAGCGGTTCAGGTCTTGACATCTCGTATCAGACACGATTGACTGATAAGTTGCTGGACTGCCCGTCTCTGTAAGATACTCAGTAATCACACAAAGCGCTGAGAAATGGTTGCCGTTAATGTTCGTAACAATCCCGGGTGTGTTTAAATCCATCCTCCATCCTCCCTTCCTCCCCCCTGTCCTCTCCACAAAGCCAGTCAGAGGATGCAATGCAACCTCTGTTTTACTGTACAAAATAAATTATCATAAAGGAAACTTTTGTGTGTCCGTTTTTGTTTCTAGCAGCGGTAGACGTTACACACACACACACAAACACCTCTTAAAGCTGCCAGTGTTGTTCTGATCATTTCTGAATCTGCTTCTACGCTTCGTCATGTAAATATTTAATAAAGTGGTGAATGAACAAACTTGATGATGTTATTTGTTGACCTTTGTACAGTCACCTGAAACACTGAATGGCTCAGAGGAGAATGTTACGGCCGGTGTTTCACCCGCCTTCCAGTGTTCAGAAAGGCTATAAACCAATAATTTAGTTTATGACATTCCCATCAGCCTCACCTGTCTTTTGTGTTTATTGCTAGAACCTGCCAAAAAATTCAATAAATAAAAGACTCAATAAATAAATGTCATTAAATGTAGCACAAATAATTGTAACCATTAATTAATTGATAAAATGTGACATTGATATTTGTTTTAATTTGTTTATTTATTTATATTTGTATTAATTCCCTTATTTACTTACTCTTCTGTTTAATTTTCCCTTTTATTTATTTTTATTAATTTTTGCATTTCTTTTTTCTCCTGTTATTTATTTCCCCAAACTTATTTATTTCTGTATTATTTTCTTTATAAATTTCTTTACACATTTCTTCATGCATTTCTGCCTCATTATACAATTTAAAAATATATATAATAAAATAAATGCAAAAGTAAATGTATATAAAAAAAATGAATGCAAAACTAAATAAATCAACTAAAAAATAATAAAGATAAATACATAAATATATAGAAAGGAAAATTAAACCGAAGAGTAAATAAATAAGGGAGTAAATACAAAGATATATAAATAAAGAAGCAAATTAAAACAAATATTAATTTATGTCACATTTGATCAACTAATTAATGGCAAAATTTATTTTGAATAATTTTGCTACATTTAATGACATTTATTTATTTATTTATCAATTTATTTTTTATTTTGGCAGGTTACTGTCATTTCGGTAGGCGGGTTCGGGGGGAACAAGCTCTTATTTTGGTGCTTCTTAATGCACTCTGGCACCTTATTTACATTCAAAGTACACGTCTTAATCATTGAAGAGTGAAATATATACCACAAAAACTGTTGTTTACTTTCCAGATTAATTATGAATTTGTGATTGTTAGAAATTAGTATTAGCATTGAGTAGAAACAGAAAACTTCACAACATTATCGACTAGAGTTGGAAAAAACAGTTATTATACTGTACGTATTGAAATTAACAATGGTGGAAGTACATTTACTCAAGTACTGTACTAAAGAGGCTTCAGTTTTGAAGTACTTTATACTACTTTATACTTCGATTCCACTACATCTCTGAGGTAAATATTGTACTTTTGCTCCTACATTCATTTCATTTAATATAGATTATTCTGAAGTGTTGAAATATTCCTTCCACTCATCATCACACTGCAGCAGAGTTTAGATGTCCTACCTCTCTGCCGCTAGTCATCACATCCTTTTTTATCCATCCTGTCTTCCATTGTGGGATAAATAAACAAGTGTGCGGTCGGTTTAAAGCTGCTTCGGCAGGTTCATTAGGAGCTAATCTGCTTCTGAAAAGCTTTTCCTCCCTGCTGCTTCAACCTGCATTCACACGCTACGATGCTTCATCTGCATCACAACACACACAGATTAGGCTAATGGTATTAGTGGATCTCACCGGATCATTATTATTACCATCATTATCATTATTATTATTATTATTAGATTAAACCCCCGTCTCAGACTTGTAACAGAAGGATGGACGTATTTTTACTGTGAAAACTAAACTGATTTTCTACTTTGGTAATTCAGAAGAAAAGGGTGGAATTACGCTTTTGTGTTTGTGTGACACTGGTGACGCTTTTTAAAAAGGCTCCTCGTCCTAATCTGTCACATACACTCACAGTGTGAGGCACAGGAGGGAAAACTCAGATACAAACACTCACACACAAGATGTTTTTATTGTCTCCTGCAAAGTTGTTAACCCTCTGAGACCTGACTTTACTTTACTGTCTCTCAGAGGCTGTAGACGGTTCAGTTTTAGAGCTAGAACCGTGTCGGAAATGAGGCTAAATAATGCTCTAAAGTAGGGCTAAATTTTAGCGAGGAAAAACTGGCATGGCCATTTTCAAAGGGGTCCCTTTACCTCTGACCTCAAGATATGTGAATGAAAATGGGTTCTATGGGTACCCACGAGTCTCCCCTTTACAGACATGCCCACTTTATGATAATCACATGCAGTTTGAGGCAAAAAACATGCAGTATCATGCAGTATAAATGTGTTATTGTCTCCTATTTTAAAATGGTGTGTTTGAATATTTCTGCATACTGGCGTCCCTAAACAGTCCTGAATTACATAAATTGGGTATCACTGTAAAGCTGAGACTCTTGTGGATCCAATGAGCCCAACTGTATTCATGTGTCATGATGTTAGTCCCCATAGGAGACATTTCACTGTAATGAAACTCACTGTATAAAATGACCTGTGGTGACCTCTAGGATAATCACAGCCTCATGAAACTTTACAGCCACAAACTAGAGACCTAGAGCATTCAGAGGATGGATGGCTTTCCTAGCTAGATTGACAATAAGGGAGTTTCTGAGCAGTTTACACAACAGAAGTGCTCGCCATCCAATCGCCGAAATATGCAATTCTTGCAGAAATCTCCAAATGTCAAAAGTGTTTGATCCCAAATCACAGCATGGCTTTTTCTATGGTGTTACTCAAAGCCTTGGTGTCTTAATGTGGGATTTTGGAGGGATTATTGATCATTTTTGTCAATTCTCGAGAGGTAAAAAATGGTTAAATTTAGCACCAAATCTGTGTAATAAATGGTATCAACCCAACAACAATTTATGAGACATAATAGAGCATGGGGATGACCATCATATACTTCTATCATAATGTTCTAAACCCTTATACACTTTTACAATTAATTTTAAATAATTAATTAATGAATTCATGTTTATTTCTGATTTATGACTAGAACAACTTGACACACAGCGCTGAGCTGCATCTCAAATTAATCTTCAGGTTCCCAGCTTTCAGATGATGTACACCACTTCTATGTGACATCTACTGTTGACCTGCTATCTCCCCCTAAAGACCCCCTGGACCCCCCTAAAGAAGACTAAAACGGCTCTATTGTGGGTCTAAACTAAGTAAACTATAAATGTAAATACGCTGTTTCTCAGTACACACACACACACACACACACACACACACACACACACATACACACAGAGCAGAGATTAGCTGCTGTATGGAACCTCAGGGAATCTCATTCACATGGAAAACCACTTCTTAATTCTAATTGGTGGCCAGTGTAAATCCTCCACTCCCATTCGAACCAGCAGTCAGCAGTTTGTCTTCCTGCTGCTTCACATGTTCCTCAGATTTAACACCTCCTCAGCTGCTTGTAGACCACAGGTCCACACTAGAACCTGTATCAGGGTTTTTATTGAAAGAAAATCATCTTATGGAACTATTTGGTTGTTTTGGTTGTTGTCAGTAGTTTTGTCAGCACGCCGGGGGCTTCCTGCTCTCAGATCACTTATTATGGCGTCCACTCCTGTGACAGCAGAACGCAGGCCGGCGTTCTCCATCGAGCGGATTCTGGGTTTGGAGCTGGAAAGACCTGGAACCTGCCTGAAACTCCACCGACCCTGGACAGGTGAGGAGCACAACTTTCTCTACATGTTTGTGTCTTATTGATGAATGTCAGTCTGATATGAATTCTACTGTAGTGCTAAAAAGCAAATGTAAAATTATAGAAATATTGAATTGACCCATTAGATAGATAGATAGATAGATAGATAGATAGACTTTATATGGACCTAAATTGGGAAATTCTTGTGTTACAGCAGCAGGTTATCCAGGCAACAGGATCAGTAAATATGCATATCAACACTGGAGATAAATATCTATAGTGTGCAATATAAAGAATATATTAGAATACACTATATAAATATACCAGACTACTACAACTAGCTTAGAAAATATAAGATATATACATAGAATAACAGTAACATATTATATATATTAGCAAATAGTTTCTTGTTTTCTTGTATCATGTATTTACAATGTTTAACTGCAATTTAGTTGAATGTTTTCTGTCTCATCTAAATCTAAATTAATGTCATTTTTAGAGTGTGACGTCGAAAATAAAATGGGAAATCACAGCTGACATTAAAAAAAAATATCATTGCAAGCATTAAAACCACTTATGAAAATATATGACACAGAGTCTAGTAAAAAGTACTGTAACTATAAAGGTAAAAGTAAAAATCTACCCTACTAAATGTAAAAAGAGGCACCTACAAAATAGTTTCAGAATAAAAGTTTCTTTTTGAAGCAGTACATTTTCCATATTATGCAGAATTTAAATTTTTCGGCTCATTTGTGTAATTATATGACTTCTGAGCTCTATACTGTATATATTTTCCCCAATTTTACTAAAATAGCTGATATATTTAGTACATTCGCTTTCAATCATTTTCAGTTTTCCAACATTTTTCTTTGCCTGAAAATATTTCAATTAATATTTTGGTTGAGGACAAACAGAAACGTACCTACTCCAACCCTCCTTTCAATCAATCAACTCCAGGCTGTAAAAAAATTCAGCTCTTTTGCAGCTTTTTGAAAGGAATAATAATTAGGAGACGCTGTTCTGGGACTACAGATGAACAAACAAGTTTCTCTCGTTGATTGATCTGTTCAGTTGAACTAAACTCAACTCAACTGTAAACTCATTTCATTTCATTTCAAAATTGATGTCGAACGTGTAAAATAAAAAAAATGAAAAAATAAAAAAAGAGAATGATCATACAAATAAGTGGACAGACAGAAAAAAGTAATATTTACATACAATGAAAAGCATAAGCAAAATAAATTGTCAAACACTTGATGCCTTGGTTTACATATTTGAAAAGGAGTGAGAAGAAGTACAAACTTATTTAATTCCATCCCTTCTCCATAAATCAATTATTGATAATCAACCAGCTTCCTTATTGAGCTAAACATACTCTAATTCATTTTCCTAAACTTGTCTAAATATAATAATTATTACCTTTTATCTCTGTCATACAAAAATATAAATTAATTAGTAATGTAATTATCCTTATCAAAATATAAATAAATTACTGATATAAATATCCTTATCAAAATATAAATGAATTATCAATCAAGAATACCAATTCATTACTTATAAATGTATCTTAATCAAAATACAAATTGATTACTTACATATTTATCTTAATCATATTGACTAGTTGTTATCTTTTTGTATATGCGCATATTATTATTTATAATATACAATACGCACATATATATATATAATACACAGCATCCAACCATGCATATAAAATATAAAATACAATATAAAATATACTAAATTAAACAAACATAAACCTCAGGGATGAAGCACATAATAGGTCATAATATTTTTAAAAATCATATAATTCTTTTAAAATAAATTTTAGATATGAATATGAAACTGGCTGCAAAATCAAAGTATATTTGTCTAATTACAACTATAAATATCTCATAACACTTAATATAAGACACAATCAGCTAACAATATCTAGATAAGTGACAAATTACAGGCTTATTATGACACACAGTGAAATAAACTGTAGCTCAAAATGAGTTTTCTCAGCTAATTTCAAGATCTTATATCTTAAAACGCCTAAATATTACATCTTATTTCCATAAATATTACCAAGCAAATTTTCACTTGTTCCATTGGCAGATGTTTATATTTATTACAAGCAAAGCACCTTGTATTCATTAACTGTTTTCGTTACTTATTGCCTTAGAATGTATTTAAATGTTGATTATATATTAATACGTGAACAGTCTGTTGAGTCGTAAAAGCCTGATTTGATGGGGCTGGAAAGTTTCATCCATTCAAGGAGAATTAATTGATTATTTGTCATACTATAATTATAAAAGGTGTATAATGTGTGATCATCGTTTATTGTTCCCATGAATCCAGAGAAGGAGAACAGAGGAAACAGTATGTGCTCCAAACAACAACATCACCATCACCATCATCATCATCATCATCCTCATCCTCAGCAGCTGAACTCTCCCAGCCCGACATCAAACTGGTACATCGGACGCAGACCACGCACTGCCTTCACCACCAGCCAGGTAATCAATCAATCAATCAATCAATCAATCAATCAATCAATCAGTCTGTCATTCAGTTGTGTCATAAGGTTGAGGACATGTCTGTTAATGTCTCTCTCTGTCTGTGTGAGCAGGTGAGCGTCCTTGAGACGGTGTTCCAGGTGAACTGTTACCCAGGTATCCAGCTGAGGGAGCAGCTGGCAGGAAGACTCGACCTGGACGAGGACAGAATACAGGTTCATACAGCACACACACACACACACACACACAACACTGCTTCTGATGCTGCTGCTATCTAGTCTTAGCCTATAGGTGTTGTTTCAATCTGTGAATCTGTGTATATGACAAAAAATAAACAGTTATGCTGTAAATGCGGGGATGTGCAGTGCTCCCCTGATCCCTCCTCCATCTAAATGGGTGTAAAAAAGGGTGCCGAAGATGGTGCCCTAAAACCAGTAAAACAATGTGAGTGTCTCATTGACTGAGTAACCGATCAATGCCTCACACAAAGGAGGTTGTCCCTGTTTGTATGTCTCACACGATCAATAATTTTGGGTCATCGTTAGAGCAGCAGAGAATTTCAG
Organism: Hozukius guyotensis; assembly: GCA_916700995.1. NCBI lineage: Eukaryota > Metazoa > Chordata > Actinopteri > Perciformes > Sebastidae > Hozukius > Hozukius guyotensis. Next base: position 14,454 of record CAKALU010067270.1, read on the forward strand.
ACACACTTAGAATAAGAAAACAAAAAACATTTGGAAATTCCGAGTATGAGAGTATAAAATAAAGAAGAAAGAAGGGTAAAAAAGTTGTCATGGCCATTTGGCGGAAAAATGTAAATCAAAGTTAAATCAAAGGTGGTTTACGCAGGCAAAAGAGTCCATCGTTCATGCGAAATCTATGTGTTTCTGATGATTTATTTATCCAAAAAACACAAGCAAACGAAGCACAAAGAACACATGGCTGTCGCTGCCTCTCTTGTTCTGCTTAAGCCACATACCCATGGTGCGTCAGTGGCCCCCCGATCCAAGCTTGACTTTGACCTTTACGACAAATGGCCACTACATAAAGTAAAAAAAACATAAGCTCACCCAGGTGCATGCTGGTCCTACCCACCTATATAACCGTGGGTGCTCACAGTTTTACCCAATTCATAAACAAAAAAATAAAATACTAATTACGCAAAACAACGAAATATACTAAACAAGAAAATAATTAAACTAAACAAATATCTAGCAAAAGAGAGTCTAAATAAAGTAAACATCTAGAATAATAAATCAAACAATACTACTTATTATTAGTAAAACAACAACTAAATACTAACAACTAATAAGTAGCTCCTATAAAGTCCGACATGAAGTAAGTTGTAGTTGATGACAAGCGTCTCTTCTCCTGCTATCAGGGCCACATTAACTTTCCTCTCTCTCTCTCTCTCTCTCTCTCTCAGATCTGGTTTCAGAACCGGCGGGCCAAGCTGAGGCGTTCCCTCAGAGAAACCCGTCTGCAGCTGGTTCAGACAGCCGTGGCTGACCTCGGGGTCAGAGGTCAACTGAAGGTCGAGAGCGACGCGCGAGGTGACCCGGAGCTCGCCCAGCGACTCGCCTCTCGTCTGCAGCTCGAGGTGGAGGAAGAGGAGGAGTGACGCTGATGAACTCGTCCAGTTATTTATCAGTTTCTACCAGCTTCTGTCTTCTTCTTCTTCCCTCCTCCCAAAATGTCATGACAAACACAACCGTGGAAAACAAATGAAAGTCACAGTTTGCTTCCAAACCCGACACAGTTTGCACAAAAACAGGTTCCTCTATACTGAAAGTATGTCGTCTGTTGTCTTGAAGATCAAACTTTGTTATGAGATCTGCTCTGGATCAGTTTGTCATAAGTGTCTTAATATGTGTATATGGTTTCTGTTCTCCAACTGTACAAAGTCTAATTAAAACTAATTAAAGTATTTGAATGGTGTGTCTGCATGACTTCATTCATTAGTATTATTTTCATATCTATTTATTGAAAAAATATTATAAAATAAATTTGAAAAAGACAAATAACAACTGTACTTATATAACTACAACTCAAACAAATATAAATACACACCAAAATGAATTAATAAATAAACATGTGAAATAAAAAGATAAACTGTAATTATATTGAAACTTAAAAATTAAAAAAAAGCCTTCATGCAGTGTTGGACAGTAACTAAGTATATTTAAGTATATTTAATCTACTTAAGTACAATTTTGAGGTATTTGTACTTTACTTTAGTATTTCCATTTTCTGCTATACCTGAATTCTACCACGTTTTTGAGGCAAATGTTGTACTTTTTACCAGTAGCAGAAAAAGTATTCAGATCTTAATTAAAAGTAGCAATTCCACAGTCCTGCATTCAAAAGTTTACTTAGACCTAAGTAAAAGTACAGAAGCATCAGCATCAATATACTTAAAGTACCAAAAGTAAAAGCACTCATTATGCAGAATATATATATTATATTATTGTATAATTATTGATGCATTAGTGTGACTTTATATACTGCTTGGTAGTTTAATCTATAATAATATATTATAATCTAATAGTTAATTATTTATAAATTATCTAAATCTGCAAAGTAAGTAAGTTTATCAAATAAATATAGTGGAGTAAAAAGGTACACTATTTCCCTCTGAGATGTAGTGGAGTAGTATGCAGGACGCAACCAGCCAAAATCTACAATAAATTAATGAATAAATAAATGACTCAATAAATAAATACATATGTCATTAAATGTAGCAAAAAAATATGTATATAATAATATAATAATAATATTAAAAATAAATGTAGCCATTAATTAATTGATAAAATATGACTTAAATTGATATTTTTGTTTTAATTTGCTTCTTTATTTATGTATCTTTGTAATAATTCCCTTATTTATTTACTCTTCTCTTTAATTTTCACTTTTATTGATTTATGTATATATTTTCATTATTTTTAAGATTTATTTATTTATTTTTGCACTTATTCTTTATTTATTTTTTTATTTTATTTTATGTTATATTTATTTCTTAACTGCATAATGAGGCAAAAATGCATAAAGAAATATAAAAAGACACATGTTAAGAAATGTATAAAGAAAAAGAATATAGAAGTAAATAAGTTTGTGGAAATAAATAAGGGGTGAAATGCAAAGGAAAAATCATGCATAAATAAATAAATAAAAATAAATTCAATGATACAGAAATTTATTTAAAAATTTGTTAAAATAAATGCATCAATAAATTAAAGGAAAAATTAAACAGAATAGTAAATAAATAAGGGAATTAATACAGAAATAATTAAATAAAGAAGCAAATTAAAACAGACACGTCAATTTATGTCACATTTTATCAATTAATTAATGGCTACATTTATTTTTAATTTTAGTTTTGCTACATTTAATGACATATTTATTCATTTATTGAGTAATTTATTCATTTATTAATTTATTTGTTTTATCTTGGTAGGTTCCGTCCTCCATAGTGTAGAAACAGTAGCAGAAAATACTCAATTAAAGTACAAGTACCTCAAAATTGTACTTAAGTACAATGCTTGAATAAATGTACTTACCATAGAAATTAAAAACTATTTCTATGGTACTTACATTCCACCACTGGTTTTTACTGTGTTGATCCTTCAAAAGCACCCAGCTGCATCATTAAAGTGATGCACATTAATGCATTAATTATTATATAACATGCATTATTCTGAAATGGTTAGTGAGTACTACTTTTGGGTACTTAAAGTATATTTTGATGGTAATACTTTTATACTTTTAACAAAGTATTTATTTGACTTTTTTTCTTTTTTGGATTTTTACTTGTAACCGAGTATTTCTACACTGTGGTATTGATTGATATTTTACTCTTTCTTTTTTGTTTTTTGTGTATTTGCACTTTTTATTTATTAAATAAAAAGAAAAGAAAAAGAGAAAAAAGAATGCTGAATTACGCGGCCGGCGCTGATTGGCTGAGCCGTGCCCTGCGTGTCCCGGAAGTGAACGCGGAGGACTGATGTGTGTCTGGAGTGCAGGAATCTGTCGGTAACATTGGTGTTTAACGGCGGTTTTCTCCCTGGTAAAATGGACACGTTAAATAAGCTGAAACAGTTTGACGCTTATCCCAAAACTCTGGAGGATTTCCGAGTGAAGACGTGGGGAGGAGCGACCGGTGAGAGGCTTTAATTCACCTTTAATTCACCCACAAAGACCAGAGAGACCACACAGCAGCAGCCATTCACTGTCTGTCTCTATGGCTGTTAGCTGCTAGGCTAACAACAAGGCTAACTCATCATTCTCTCCTTTAAATCATACTATATATAAAACACATCACGGTACAGTGTTAATGTTGTCTTGGTAACGCTGTGTGAGCCTGAATGGCAGCAGAATAAACACCGTTAACTGTTTCTAGTCAATGATAGAGCAACATATGAACCAGGCTGGTGATAGAGAGGCAGATACAGAACCAGGATATGGATCTGGAAGAGAAACTTTAGTGATATCAGCCAGGCAGTTTACCACATATTCTATGTAAATGATAATACCAGAGGTGTTGTATGTTTTAGCCTGTTTGATACAAACCATGAACACTTCACATGAGTGATGGCAGTTTTTACAAACCAAGCTTAAGATAAGATACAACTTAATTAATCCCCAGAGGGAAATGTAGATGTTTCAGCAGCACAGAGACTAAGAGTTAAGAAACCCAGTGGTGGAAAGTACATTTACTCTAAGTACTGTACTATTTTGACATACTCTTACTTTATTATATTATATACTATTACTTTACCTGAGTATTTCCATTTTCTGCCACATTATACTTCCACTCCATTACATCACCTTAGCTCATTGGTAGGTCCCCATATGTTACAGCAGCACAGAGACTAAGAGGCTAAGAGTTAAGAAACCCAGTGGTGGAAAGTACATTTACTCAACTACTGTACTATTTTGACATACTCTTACTTTACCTGAGTTCAATTCAATTCAATTCCATTTATTTTTGTATAGCGTCAAATCACAACAGAAGTTATCTCAAGACGCTTTATATATAGAGCAGGTCTTAGACCGTACACTATAATTTAGAGACCCAACAAGATCCACCAAGTATTTCCATTTTCTGCCTCATTATACTTCCACTCCTCCACTACATCACCTGAGCTCATTGGTATGTTGCTCCAGGGTTGTGACCCCAGGGTCATATATGAATTGTCGTGACCAGGGATTAACCCGTGTTGACTGGCTTGGTTTGAATTGACAAAAGAAGGGTTGAACATGGGTTAGATAAAGATATAAGATATGAGATATTTCTTTATTAATCCCACAGTGGGGACATTTGCAGTGTACAGCAGCAAAGGGGATAGTGCAGAAACAAGAAGCATCAGTAAAAACAAAAAGCAAGATACAACACAGTAAAAAGAAAAAAGCAAAACAAAAGTAGAGAGACAAATAAAGTATGAACAATTTAAATAGAAGGAAATATAAAAATAGGAACAATATAAACAAGGGGAAATATTAAAATAGGAACAATATATACAGTATTGACAATAAACAGACTATTAACTCATTTGCACAGTGATTGGACCCTGATATAACCCTGGTCCGACCCTGGTCACTGGTGTGAAAGAGGTATCAGAGATCTGAGAGCTATAGTTACTTGTTAGATTTAGATTAAAATGTATATAGTCAAATATATATATATTTTAAATTAATACATCCACAGAGCCTTTAAAGATGTGCCGAATAAAAGTTTGGCTTTTCCTGGAAAATAAACATTATAATTGTGAATTAATCATTTAAAAAAATGTGGGGGGTCCAAAATTAATGTTTTGTTTATTTCTGTGGAAGATATGGGTGCGCTCCAGCCATGGGAGCAAGGCAGGCGTACACGCCGCTTTCACCGTTTGAATTGAACGGGGCATCCGGCGTATACGCCTTTTTAAATGGTGTGCAGACTCCGCCTATTGTTGTGAAGTAAATGCAATGGAACGGGGGAGAATGCGACCTCCAGTGCCTTAATGTTATCAATGTTATCAATTGTTCCTTTAATAATACAAAATATAATTAACAAATAGCCTAAATTATGATGTATTATTGTCTGTTAGGATTAAACTTTATTGATCCAATTGGGGGTAAATTCACAAACAACCCAGAAGTAAAGTAATAAAAATGAGCTTCACCTTTACCAGCTGCAACATTAAAGTGATAATCACATTAATGCAACAATAATTATAATACATACACATATCTTTATAATAACATTAATTCATTGGCAGTTTGATATTCTTTACTCTTGAACTACAGATAAAATTGAAAACTCAAACAGATGTTTTCTACACTTTTCTTAAACAGAAGATATCAGGCTGATGTGAACATAACATGTTTTGGAGTTTGTTTTCGCTTATGATGAAATATGAAGAAGGATTAAGAGGATCTGAGGGATTTTTTCCTTTAAACTCTCGCTCTCACAGATTGATTTAAAACGACTCTTCTGTTGTCTAACACACACACTTGCTCTGTGTCTCTGCAGTGACCATCATCAGCGGCGTCATCATGTTAATCCTGTTCATCTCTGAGCTGCAGTACTATCTCACTAAAGAGGTGAGTTCATCCACACCGCCTGAGTATCTGATATTGTCCGTTTAGTGGGAGGAATTCTCCAGGTGAAATCACATTTGACTCTTAACACAGACACAGAATAACATGTGTGTGCAGCCAAAAAGTCCAAAAGCAGGACTTTTGGACTTTTTGTCAAACTTTTCACAAAGCCTCATCTATTGATTATCCAGATGACATATAAACATGTGCTATTTTGTCCACTGACTAGCACAGAGTATCTTATAGTTGTTCATCATGATAATAACATTAATGACAGTATTACGTTTGCCTTGGAACAGTTTTATATTCATCAGATGATGCTAGATAAACTACTGACTGTTACAGTTTAACATGTTAACTCCAATAAAATGAATCAAGGACAGAAATTCACAAAGCTGTTGTCAGTTGACGTCTTTTGTTATAGCTAGAAAGGCCAGTAGGAGAGTAGTATGGGTGTATTTTTCCTTTTTTTGGGGGAGAAATTTATATATATATATATATTAGACCGTGCATCAATGTCAGATATGTTTGTGTTTTGACTGAAGTTAACATGAATCCCTGCTGTTTGTCTCCCTGCAGGTCCACCCCGAGCTTTATGTCGACACGTCGCGAGGAGACAAACTGAAAATCAACATTGACGTCATTTTCCCTCACATGCCCTGCGCCTGTAAGTAGCACTGCTGTTACCTCGCTGGCTTGTCGGGAAGGAGGTTAAATAACGCTCCAACGTTTAACATTTTGGCATATAAATCACATGCATTTTTGTCATGCAGTATAAATGTCTTATTGTCTCCTATTCTAAAATGGTGTGTTTGAATATTTCTGCATACTGGGGTCCCTAAACAGTCTTAAATTACATGAATTGTGTATCACTGTAAAGCTGAGTCTCTTGTGGATCCAATGAGCCCAACTGTATTCATGTGTGATGATGTTAGTGCCCATAGGAGACATCTCATTGTAGTGAGACCATTTTTTGAGACTTGACCTCACTGTATAAAATGACCTGTGGTGACCTCTAGGATAATCACAGCCTCATGAAACTTTACAGCAACAAACTACAGACCTAGAGTATTCAGAGGATGGATGGCTTTCCTAGCTAGATTAACAATAAGGGGGTTTCTGAGCAGTTTACACAACAGAAGTGCTCGCCGTCCAATCGCCGA
>CAKALU010067270.1:28079-98462 GCA_916700995.1 Hozukius guyotensis
TTTGAATGCATTTAACATAAATGTCAGTATATGGGTGCTCTACAGTTGTAGCGTCGGCCCATTTGACCACGGAGATGAGAGCGACGGCCGGCTCGACCACACGTTACCGCGATACGATAACGTTTCCTGTCCATGACAGAGTTAGCATGCAGCTTTAGCCGTGATGTCTAGCTCTGCTTTTAATGTGTGAAACCCAAAGTGTTTCCATCCTTTACTGGATGTGTAGTGTTTACCACGTTGGATTCAAAATGGGAGGGTGCAGGTCGTATCCACGCAGACCCTCCGCCGTTTTCTACTTTCTCATTTTGGCTCGCTGCCGTTTGTTTTGGTTGACGGATACGGAACGGATATGACGTCACGTTGCTCAGTATACAACAATAAAAGCGGTAACTTCCTTCTACCTCCACATAGACTCAAATGAAGCAAATATATCGATTCTGGTATTAAAAAATCTATTTCAAAATCGTAAAAAAAAATTGCGATAAATAGGTGAATCACCCCTGATAGAAACACAACTCCGGTGAAGCCATTCTAGTGGCGTGTAGAGACGTTTTTTGTCTTTATAGAGACCACTGATCAATCTACTTAGAAGGAATATCAGCTGATGACGACCGTTGGCCGATCGATCGTAGTGCATTGCTTAATGTTAAAATAACGGGTGTTCAGAAACGTTGACTATTTCTGTTCTCTCATCCATTCATCATCCCTCGCCGTAGATCCACACATCCATTAACACATCATCCATTAATCACAACTTGGGCTGCACACAATCAGGCCTGATTGCATGTTGAGATTTTCCAGCACCAATTAATCAGCGTGATTTCTGTTTGAACACGTCCGTGCACTAAAACTGACATTCAGAAGTTGAATGATGAAGATGTAGGCGTAGGACACACAGTGTTCGTGTTGAGCAGCCCGTCTGATGTTCAGTTTGAGTCTCACAGGTGAAGCAGGTAAAGCAGGTCAGGCAGCAGCTCATAGATGCTTCACTGCATTCTGTTGAAGCCTGTTTGTGTTTGATCTTTGGTTTCACGTCTGCAGGCATCAAACTTACACAATATATAAGCACCATTTGATTTCCTCAGCATTTGTATTTCTTTCATTTGTTTCTCTCTTTGACTGAAGTTGTTTGACTTTTGCTTTTCTGCCATCATTGTGTGTCAGTCCTGCTCGTTTGCTTGTTATTATCTTGACTGGCCTGCCTGCTAAAAAGTTTCCCTCGTCTGCATATTCAGCCAGAGAAGGAACAATCGCCAGCCATCAAATGCTCTAATAAATCTTCCCTAACGGCTACTTCAGCAGGAAAAGTGCCACCGTTTATAGGCTGCCTCTAGAAGAAACTCTTAATCGACTAACTCTGAGTTAGAGAATCACACAAAAGCACCACTTTAAATCCGGTGTTTACCAGAGATGTGCTCAGACGTTTCTCGGAAATAAGTCATTAAGCATGAAAAATGACTAATCAATTAATCCTCTGAGACCCACAATAGACCCCTTTGTGTCTTTTTTAGTGGGGTACAGGGGGCCTTCAGGGGGAGATAGCAGGTCAACAGTAGATGTCGCATAATTTTATTAATTAATGAATTGTAAAAGTGTATAAGGGTTTATAACATTATGATAAAAGTATATGATGGCCATCCCCATGCTCTATTATGTCTCATAAATTGTTGCAGCAATTTTTGGGTTGATACCATTTGTTACACAGATTTGGTGCTAAATTTAACTATTTTTTTTACCACTGGAGAATTGATAAAAATGATCAATAATCCCTCCAAAATACCACATTAAGACACCAAAACCTTGAGGAACACCGTAGAAAAAGCCATGCTGTGATTTTGGATCAAACACTTTTGACATTTGGAGATTTCTGCAAGAATTGCATTGAGGCTGTGATTATCCTAGAGGTCACCACAGGTCATTTTGTACAGTGAGTTCAAATTTCAAAACATTGTCTCACTACAATGAAATGTCTCCTATGGGGACTAACATCATCACACATGAATACAGTTGGGCTCATTGGATCCACAAGAGTCTCAGCTTTACAGTGATACACAATTTATGTAATTCAAGACTGTTTAGGGACCCCAGTATGCAGGAATATTCAAACACACCATTTTAGAATAGGAGAAAATAACCCATTTATACTGCATGATACTGCATGGTTTTTGCCTCAAACTGCATGTGATTATATATATAATTATATATAGTTATTATATATTATATATTATATATATATATATTATATATTATTATTATTATATAGTTATATTTGAATGCTTAGCAGCAGAAACAAAGAGACAAGAATCACTTGTGCTGAGGATTTGACTGTAAACGAGGCTGCAGCTGAAACAAAGCCGCCTCCCCCTCATTCTGATCCCAAACTGCCCCTTTAGTCTCTGGACTGACCTTTTAAAGTGTTAAACGCTGCGTCATGTGTTTGAGGCTGCACCATCACCCTGACAGAAGTTATTTCCTAAAGCTCATTTTCTTTGGCACAGAAAAAATAAATAATCCTCCTTCAATGAGATATTCTGCTGTTGTGTAAAATCTAGAGCTTCTAAATCAGTTTAATACTTTGAAACCAACCAAATCACGAGCACAAAGCCCGAGGTGAAAGCTGTGTCCTCGTGTGTCACCGTTCACGTCTTAATGAAATTAGATTTGTAAAAAATCTCAAATGAAACGTTGTTGTCAGTGTTGTGCAGCCCTCATACACATTAACATCACCTGGTTTGTTGTCTACCTGCATCATTATAGTGACTCTTCTCTCTTCTTTCTGCAGTGCACGCTGTGGAAAGTAAGTCCATCTTTATCTTACAAATACCTCTGAGAACAGCCTCATTCCTCCACAGTAACCTGTTTATATGGTATATGGTATATGGTATATGGGAAAGTTTTATTGCAAGTACACAGACATTTTGTGACATGAAGTGAAAATGACTTCATTTAAAAATGTTGTATTTACAGATAACATTCTTAAAAAGCTGCCACTATTTTACTCTACAGGAATAAATCCCACATGAAGTGGCAGCAAGCCGAGGTCATTCTGAAGTAGTAATAACAATTTAAGTTAAAGATGTCTCAAACCGAGTACCTCACGACTGTTGATGATTTCATGGAGGTTAAAGGTCAGCGCCTCAACACCCTGAGACCAGGGGTGCTTTTCATTACGCCAACTTAAAGGGACTATTTGTAACTTTTTAAGCTTGTAAATGTACCGGGTCGGGACAAAAGCGCGCTCGCATATGCGCGTTCGCGTGTAGCCGCTCTCTGCCTGCTTGCCTTCACTCAGACAGCGCGCGCATTCTCGCGTACTCGCTCCACCTCTAGACGTGAACGCGCGCTCACTCCGCACTGCAGAAGAGTTAGTTTAGCTCTGAGAATATCTAGTGAATGTATAGTGGACGTTTGTGCAGAAATAAATGCTGCAGCTCCTCCAGACCAACAGAGGTTTTCCGTGTCTTGGGAAGTAACGGGGCTCCGCAGAGAGAAACGTTACGTCTCGTTACCGACCGGTTGCCGGTGTCTTCCTGCTCTCTCCGGCTGCGGGCGGAGGGAGACGAGTTTCTCGCTGGGGAGCCCCGCTGCCTCAGCCTGCGCTGAGGCAGGAGAAGCAAACACAGTATCAGCATTGATTCATGGAGAGACCTTCGTCTGGTCAGCTAACATTACTGCCAAGCAGCTGAAATATAGAGTGATATTGTGCTTTTAGCTGACGTGTGTCGCCTCACTGTTTTGAGCGATGCTCGTTCATGTCCATTTAGAGCGAGCACAAGCACGAGCTTGACGCTGACTTTCGTTGATTTCACGGCCACAGGTGTCGCTGTTAAGAAGCATTTCTGAAAGTTACAAATAGTCCCTTTAAGTCTTTTATCAAATGGCGTGGCGTATAAATGCCGCACCTCCACATGTGGCACACAGTTTGAAGCAGCTGACGTTGCTTAAGACTGATGCTGTGGAACCACAGATTTCTCATTTGGCAGCTTCGGCTCCTCCGTCCTCACGTCTCTGTCTCACGTCCTCGCTGGGAGGAGCTGAGACGCGAGGAAGAGACGCAAGGAGGAGACGCAGAAGCATAACAAAAAGCACCCCAGATGTGACTTGCAGCTACTAACTCTGATTTCTGAACTTGTGTGTGTGACTGTTGGCTTCAGCTTTACTTGTTCCCTTTCATCTATAAACTAATCAGACTGAACAGCTGAATCAAATGAGCAGTGATCAATCACAAACTGATCAATGACTCACATTTCTGACCGATCGGTAACTTGGGATACATTCACACTCCTTTTTCTTTACTAAATGTTTGTTTGAATGTATCTGTAATTAACGTGTTAAGTGATGTGATGTGTTTGTGTTTGCAGTTCACGACCTGCAGAGTTTCGGCTTAGACAACGTAAGTTTATCTTTTAAGTTTCTGCAACTATTATATTTTAAAAAAAATATTTTTTCTTTGCTCATTTAAATATTATTTTGTTTGGTAGTTCGTATAATTTTAGAAGAAAACGTGACCCAAAACTTGAGTCGACTGTAACAAAGAACGTACATTGCCAAGAAATGAAAGTCAATAGTTAGCTCCGTTGCATTATGAGCGCCCAGCAGCAGAGCTATGCTTCCGCCATTTTGGACTGAAAGCGACTACCGGACGCCGGTAAAACGTCCGCCTACGAAGAGCCGTACAAAAGTAAAACTAAATTATTTTTATTCTAATGTCATATTCTACTGAAACGGCCTGTGTTGAACTATATAATATTATAAATATAATAAGCATCTGCAGTCCAAAATGGCGGTAGTGGCTGTTGCTTCTATACTTTTTAACTGTATATAGTATTATATATACAATTTAGAATATTAAACAATTCACGACACCCCTTATTAAAAAATATTAGAAAAAGGCTTTTGAGGTGACAAACTGTTCAATTAAATTAAATTATTTTGTGTTTGATGTCCTGACACCATGATAGTTCACAAAAACAAATAATTCCTATGAAGGGTTGTTGAAGTCTGCCAACTTGTGATCTTTCTGTCCGTCGTCCTGCAGATAAACATGACCCATCTGATAAAACACCTGTCGTTTGGTAAAGATTACCCCGGCATCGTTAACCCTCTGGACGACACGGACGTCACGGCGCCACAAGGTCAGTCATTTCACGGTTTTACTGTTTTTTTTATATGATGCTGGCGGGAAAAACGCAAAGAGATGTGTAACACTAAAGTTTAGTGTTCAAACTAAAATAATGCATCATTTTGCGCCGAATCTGAACATCTCCTTTCGTCTTAATCTATGCTTAGTTTAAATTTTCAAAGCCAAATACGTAATTTATGCAACATTAATTTCTTCATCTGTGTGGACATCCATGCACCACCAAAAATGTATGACCATGTAGACTGTCCCTATCTAACGCACATGTGAGGAACAAGGAAGGGCATTTATCGTGTGTATATATATATACTGTATATGTATATAATATCTATATATTTTTTATTATTTACATATGCATATATATGTATATATAAATAATATATACTGTATGTATATATATATATATATACAATATATTTATGTATAAATAAATAATACATATATATACATATGTAATAAATAAAAAATAAATATATATATATATACAAATATAAATAAATTAAAAAATATAAATAAATTAAAAATATATATATTTCATTGTTGATTAATCTATTGATTATTTTCTCTATTAATCAATTTATTGTTTGGTCTATAAAATGTCAGAAAATGGTGAAAAATGTGGACCAGTGATGACGTCCTCAAATGTCTTGTTTTGTCCACAACTCAGATATTCCGTTTTTACTGTCATAGAGGAGGAAAGAAACCAGAAAATATTCACATTTAAGAAGCTGGAATCAGAGAATTTAGACTTTATTATTTCATTTTTTTAAATGACCCAAAGCCTATCAAAGGACTCACAGGTTATCAAAATAGTTGGTGACTAATTTCGTAGTTGCCCTCTAATCGATTAATCGTTGCAGCTCTACTCACAACGTTGCAGGTTCAGCTTCTGGCTCGAGGGCTGAAATTACCTGCTAAGAGTTTAACCCAAATAGAACAAGATGTTTGACCATCCAGGCAAAAGCCCTCATCTGGTTGGACTCGACCAGTTTCATACATTTGGACTCAACTTTAGGTTTTGCTTCTTTCTGTAGCTGCATTTTGCACAACAATCAGAGGAAATGCATAGTAAGACAGACTAACGTAGTGATGTAGAATTAAACCAACTACGCAGAGAAAAGGTGTGCTTTGTCTGCAGGTGCAAATTTCCTTCAAGATTAAATTAGCTGTTTTGCATGAGGACGTTGGCGGCCCCAGAAAGTGTAACACATCCACTCTGAAATCCATTTGACAAATCTGAACTTTTATTGACAAAACTAGACTGTCGGTTGAGAGTGTGACAGCATCGAGCAGACGGACAGCTGTCGTTGTAGTTCCTGGAAAAGTCCCATAGCTGTATAGTTGTGTGGAAGTGGAGGAGGAGGAGGAGGAGGAGGAGGTGGTGGTGGTTCCTCGTCCTCCTCAGCAGCGAATGCCCATACCGATGGACATGAAGGTGCCGAACGTCCCCCCGCTCTGCATCATGGTCTTCCCCACTCCTCCCATCAGCTCCCTGCCACGCATGCCGATCCTTGAGACAGAAGAGACCGTTTTTTAGTTTTTATTAAGTGTCAACTGAAATCACTTCATTGTTCAGCCTGACGTTGTGTTCACGTTAGCCTGTTTTCCTACAAAGCTGTGATTGGCTCAGTGGTTTTTAAAACCAGGGAAACAGCACAACACCAGACCTGTTTAAGTTGCTGATAAAATATCTGAGATGTGGACAGCGAGGCAGAGGTCTGGCCAATTATTGCAACTTTTTTAAATTACTCTTCAGATCCATTTGGTCTATTATATCACTAAATCTAATACCATATGTTATTATCAAAAACACACTAACAGTTGTCACTCTGTGCTGTAGATTAGCAATAATTTATGACACAAATTTACTTTTTCCGTGTCATTTGAGATTGTTTATAGATATTATACATATATGTAAACATTATTATTGCTCAAATACAGATGACTACTTGACGATGCTATTTATGATAATCGGTAGGTCGTAGGAAATAAACAACCACACCTAGTGCCTTAACACACAGACCAGGTGGCTGCTGAGAGGACGGGCAAATTCACATTACTCTGCTTTTTAAACTTACAGTTTTTACTAGGGCTGCAACCAACGATTATTTTCAATGTTGATAAATCCGTAGATTATTTTCTCGATTAATCGATTAGTTGTTTGGGCTATAAAATGTCAAAAAATGGTGTAAAATGTCCTAAATTGTCTTGTTTTGTCCACAACTCAAAGACACTCAGTTGACTGTCATCGCGGAGTAAAAGAAACCAGAAAATATTCACATTCAAGAAGCTGGAATCAGTCAATCAGTTGACAGTTTAGAACAAAATGTTAAAATGACATTAGTTATTTAAAAGGTTGGCAGTGGCTGCGAGTATTGAGGATGTAACAACTGGATTTGGGGGTAATGACTTGTCATTTTTATAAAAAGCCAATTTTATAGTCACAATATTTGGGGGGCAATTGTGCCACTAAGTAAAGGACTGGACTATAACATCTGGTCTGGTCTTAATGGAAACCAAGTCCACATTCTCAATTTCACCACACATGCAGTTACTGTTTCTATAAAAGCAGAATATTTAGAGTTACCTGAGACAGGAGAACGTGCCAAACATGGCACCAGCAGCCATTCCCACCGCAAACCCCATCATGAAGCCCATCTTGACCCGGTCAAAACAGCTGGGCTGAGTCTGGCCATACGGACCTACAGCCACTGGCATCTGGAGAGGAAAGAAAATACTAAGTGCTTCAGATAAAAACAAATAACAAAATAAAAGTACTAAAAGAGCAGCATACAAATAAAATCGCGATAATAACGTATTAACTTAAATTTGTCTTAACGCCAATAATTTCTTTAACGCATTAACACAACTTGGGATTTTTAGGTCGTAGCGGGCTCAGTTTTAAAGCTAGAGTGAAGATACTGGTATCATATGAATCTAGAAAAACCTAAAGAATCCATTTGTATGTGAATGTAAATGGGTTCTATGGGTACCCACGAGTCTCCCCTTTACAGACATGCCCACTTTATGATAATCACATGCAGTTTGGGGCAAGTCATAGTCAAGTCAGCACACTGACACACTGACAGCTGTTGTTGCCTGTTGGGCTGCAGTTTGCCATGTTATGATTTGAGCATATTTTTTTATGCTAAATGCAGTACCTGTGAGGGTTTCTAGACAATATTTGTCATTGTTTTGTGTTAATTGATTTCCAACAATAAATATATACATACATTTGCATAAAGCAGCATATTTGTCCACTCCCATGTTGATAAGAGTATTAAATACTTGACAAATCTCCCTTTAAGGTACATTTTGAACAGAAAATGTGTGATTAATCGCGATTAACTATTTTAATCGATTGACAGCCCTAGTTTAAATCTGTTTACTCTGGTTTGAAGTCTGGCAGTTCTGTACTGTCTGTAGCCAGTCTACAGTTTTTCCATTTAATCCAGGTCTGATGACATAAAAGCATGTACAGTTGTTTCTGTATCTTTTAAACTTAAAATAGGTCGAAATCTGCAGATGTTCCTGGTGAAGAGAGAGAGGGATTAGTAGACAGAGTGACATACAGTATGATCTGGTAGCATCAAACATCAACAAAATACTGAGCAGGTCTGAAGGTGCTGAGCCAGATCACATCCTGGTTCAGTCTGGTTCAGTCTGGTTCAGTCTGGCTCATCACCAGCTCTGTTCACAACAATGTGACTACTGACACAAATGTGATTATGTGAGGAGGTGATGCCCAGCCCCTTGATTTAATCATCTAAAGCTGTAGCTTCATCACCAGAAGACAAAAACAACTAAACACCTCACAACAATAAAGCCCCAGACAACAACAGTCACACATTTGACCTTTGTATCCAGCTCTGCTGCTACTAGTCTATTACTGTCCTATCTAACCAGTCCATACTGGATATGTAGTGTTTACTGAGCTGACAATCTAAACTAGCTACTAACGTTGTCTTAACTAAAGACATGTGGAAGTTAAGCTGCTGGTTAATGATTAAGTTGTGCTGCTAAACCTGCAGCTAACGTTAAGTAATCAGTGATGTTGCATTAGCTTGTGAGCTAGGCTAACGTTAGCTTAATCAGTGTTCTCCAGTGAATGAGAAGATATAATCATCGGTTTGTTTAACCACAGTCTTTAAACGGTAACCATAGAAACACCACATCATAGTTATTCATGTAAAATCCTCTCTTTATTCTACCAGCTAGCTTGTTGTGCTAGTTAGCATGCTACCTAGCTTAGCATGCTAACGAGCAGGCTAATGTGGCCTTGACACATAAACACGACACGTTCTCACACACAACATGGTTTATTGTGATTAACTGTATTCTAGACATATTGTGTCAGAGGTGGAGCTTACCTTGCAGTGTGTGTTTAGACTAGTGTTGGTTGTTTAATGTTCCTGAGCGGAGGATCTGTGGTGTTTGTGAGCGCAGCTGCGTTTAAATGATCTTTACTAGCAGACCTCCATAACCGGATAGAGACAGAGACACAGACAGAGGAGGCAGATAAAGAGGAGACACAACCTGGAGGAGGAGATTAACAGATAAACAGCGACACCGGGTGGTTTAGTACCATTACTGCTGTTATTTAGAGTTAAAAGGCAGTCTCTCCAGTGGTGCTAGAAGTGTCTTTAGATCCTTTACTGAAGGAAAAGTAGAAATACTATAGTCTGAAAATACTTCATTACAAGTAAAAGTCCTGAATTCAAAATGTTACTTAGATGAATTAAGGAGTATTTTTACATATTTACTTTACTAAGTTTATTTTTGGGCTGTCAACCGATTAAAATATTTCATCACAATTAATCGCATGGTTGTCCATAGTTAATCGTGATTAACAGCAAATTAATCATTTTTTATCTGTTCAAAATGTACCTTAAAGGGAGATTTGTCAAGTATTTAATACTCTTATCAACATGGGAGTGGACAAATATGTTGCTTTATGCAAATATATGTATATATTTATTCTTGGAAATCAATTTCCAAAACTGTAGACTGGCTACAGACAGTACAGAACTGCCAGGCTTTAAACCAGAGTAAACAGGTTTAAACTAGGGCTGTCAGTCGATTAAAATAGTTAATCGCGATTAATCACACATTTTCTATTAAAAAATGTACCTTAAAGGGAGTTTTGTCAAGTATTTAATACTCTTATCAACATGGGAGTGGACAAATATGCTGCTTTATGCAAATGTATGTATATATTTATTATTGTAAATCAATTAACAACAAAAAACAATGACAGGTATTGTCCAGAAACCCTCACAGGTACTGCATTTAGCATAACAAATATGCTCAAATCATAACATGGCAAACTGCAGCCCAACAGGCAACAACAGCTGTCAGTGTGTCAGTGTGCTGACTTGACTATGACTTGCCCCCAAACTGCATGTGATTATCATAAAGTGGGCATGTCTGTAAAGGGGAGACTCGTGGGTACCCATAGAACCCATTTACATTCACATATCTGGAGGTCAGAGGTCAAGGGACCCCTTTGAAAATGGACATGACAGTTTTTCCTCACCAAAATTTAGCGTAAATTTGGAGCGTTATTTAGCCTCCTTCATGACCAGCTAGTATGACATGGTTGGTACCAATAGATTCATTAGGTTTACTAGTTTCAGAAGATTCCAGTATCTTCACTCTAGCTTTAAAACTGAGCCCACTATAACCTTCGAGTTGCTCGCAAGTTGCGTTAATGCGTTGACAAAACTCAGTGCCGTTAAAATTAATTTGCGTTAACACGTTATTAACGCGTTATCTTTGACAGTCCTAATTCATCTGTAAGGGACAAGTACAGAGAATCATTGACAGCTGCAGAAGCAGTGTCCGATGTACTGAACACTATCTAAAACTAATTTCCGACACCGGTCCCTTGATGGGCGTTGATAGTTCAAGTAATCTTTGAAGTTACATGTTAAAATCAGTACTTATAATGATCAAAAACAAGAGCAACCATGCATGACAAAACACAAACAAACAGACAAATGAAACAAACAAAACAGAAGCGTGAAACATTTATAGCATTGACAACTGTCTTCTGTGTGTATTTTAGTTTTAACACGGATCTCCTGTCTCTCCCCGCAGCATCAATGATGTACCAGTATTTTGTGAAAATTGTTCCTACCATCTACGTGAAAACTGACGGAGAGGTGAGATTATTTTACATCCTCTTTCATTTCAAACCTTATCAAACCAAACAAGAAACAAGATTGGTGGACTCAGAGGTGTCACGGTAACCCTCGGTGAGTAATTGGTATACAAATAGTCGTGTTGTGGGTGAAGTATTCCTTTAAAAATCATAAAGCAAACATGCATTTATCTTTCCAAATGTCTTCGTCTTTATCTAATCTAATGTTTAATTGAAAGCTGTACCAGGCTACATTTAATCACCCTAAAACAGTGTTTTGTTGTCATGTTGTTTTTTGCAGGTGGTAAAAACGAACCAGTTCTCGGTCACCAGGCACGAGAAAGTGGCCAACGGGCTAATAGGAGACCAGGGCCTGCCGGGCGTCTTTGTTTTATATGAGCTGTCACCCATGATGGTTAAATTCACAGAGAAACACAGGTCAGTCACAGCACCGCTGAACACTTTAGTAATACTTTCAGTAATGTCTTGTTCATACACAAGTTGGAAAACTGTCTCTTGACTCTCCTGAGTCTTTTTAGCCTTTTGGTGTGTTTGAGTGCGTCTTTTTCAACTCGTGTACAGACGTCTTCTAGCTTAGTGAAGTAACAGAAATTATCCAACAACATAATTTGTTTTTTCAAAGATTTATTTTGATTAACGAATGGCTTATTTTACAATTCTATTCCAAAGTGTGTCAACATTTCTTTTTGTTTTTAAAACAAATATTGAAACCAGAAAAATAAAATAAAATAACAACAAATTAATAATTATAGAAAAAAAATGTGGTAATGATATATTATTGATAATGAATCTATCCTTGTATCAAATATACTTTAACTACATAATAATAATAATAATAATAATAATTATTATAATAATAATAATGAGTAAATGAAAATAAAGATACATTCAAATTAATGATTGAAATAATAAAGAAAAATATATAGAAAATAAAAAACATAAAAACACGTAAAAAATACATATTGAATAAAATGTATATAAATAATAAACACACATATCTAGTGCACATACACGTTTATAATGCGTCAGTAGCAATCATGGTTTGAAGAAATAATAATAGTAGAAAACAAAACTGCATAAAAGAGTTGTACGTTTGTGGCCATCTAGTTCCAAAGAGTGCAAAATGTTAAAAAAAAACGGCGCTGTGTCCGCCATTTTTGTAGCTTCATCTTGGATGCGTGCTTACGATCTGGCACCTGGTCGCTACGTTTTTATAATGGTTGACGCCCAGAAACGTCTCGAACACAACAGCATGATAAAATCCAGGCAGAGGGCTGCAGGGTCTCTGTAGATACAGACACCACCACACACTGCTAGAAGGGTCAGAAGTGATGATTGAGAGGGATTATGTTTGTATATGAGTCTATATTGTTTTCAGGAAAATCCTACTCATTGTGTTTTGAAAGAGAAAATGGTTTTAAGTGTCATTCATGCCATGGTTTCAAGAAGTATATTTAAATTGCCAATCTGTCACACATTTATGGAGGAAGCTCAGTTAAGTGAATAAAAGAAGGATGCTCTTTAAACCTGATTGTTCTCTCTCTCTCTCTCTCTCTCTCTGTGTTCAGATCGTTCACACACTTCTTAACAGGAGTTTGTGCCATTATTGGAGGCGTATTTACAGGTCAGTCCCTCTCTGTGACCACGACATTTAACGCTGCGTGTTACCTGACAATAGTAGAATTTTCAAATGAAGTGGATGAAATCTGACTCTCTTTTTCTTCTTGTGTTTCCCCTCTTCTCGCCTCCTGCAGTGGCCGGTCTGATCGACTCGCTCATCTACCACTCAGCTCGGGTCATCCAGAAGAAGATAGAGCTGGGCAAGGCTTCCTAACAGCGCCCCCCCGCTGACCTCCACGGTGCAACAACAGACCAAGACATGGACACACAGAGACGGAGAGAAGAGGAGCAGTCTCTCTGTCTTCTGTCAGATTGAGTGAGAGAAACACAGAGAGAGACAGAGAGGTTTCAAATCAGCCACGTTTTTAATTCCTCTGTCTCTCTTTTCGTCTTGGAGAAGCTCCGGAGAGGAACCTTTTTTGAATTTTGCTCTCCGCTGTTAAATTCGATGCCATCGGGACAGAGTCAGACGTCGACGTGAGACATTTTGTGATTGAACTAAGAGCAGAGGGGAGGTCGCCTCATCTGGAAACAAGGAACTTCCTTCCCTCCCCTACCTGTTTTTACGTCCTGCTTCAGCGCCGCTCAACGCTCAGACCGCCACACTGAATGTTCGTTAAGGGGATCTGCGGTCGAGCCGTTGTTCCTGAGGGGTGAGGATGAGAGGGCACGGAGACTTTTTAAAGGAATACGTCACCCCAAATTTTCTAATCAGTTACTCAGCTCATGTAACCT
This sequence comes from Hozukius guyotensis, assembly GCA_916700995.1. Classification (NCBI taxonomy): domain Eukaryota; kingdom Metazoa; phylum Chordata; class Actinopteri; order Perciformes; family Sebastidae; genus Hozukius; species Hozukius guyotensis. Next base: position 41,738 of record CAKALU010067270.1, read on the forward strand.
GGACTGCAGAATCACAGACAGGCATAATTCATGTTTTCTCATCAGTACAAGAAAGTTATTTTGTGATCTCAATATAACAAAATGTATTGAGTCCTATCGGTCGCAGGTTTTAAGGATAAGTTTGGTTATACTTTTCTTTTTGTCAACAAATCCCATGAAATGAGAGCACCAAATGTGGATTACTCCGCCGCTGAAAATAGTCCCCAAAAAATGTACTATTTCCTCCTGTTTGTTTGATAAAAACTAGAGTGGCCAGCTGTATTAGAAGAAAAAGACAAGTCTTCAGTAGGAACCAGTGGGCTTTGGGCTTGGAGTTCCACAGACAGCGTAGGGAGATCAGACAGTATTGAGAGACGGACTAACACATTGTTGGTTTTGGTCTTTTAATGGGATTTGTTGACAATAAAAAAAATACAGAATATCTCCTTTAATTTCTCTACAGTTGCACTCTTTACGTCTGTTTTTTAGACAAGTAAGGAATTTATTGTTTAAAGGTGCTAAATTCGATATTCAGAGCATTAACATAGCAGCTAACAACTCTTTGCGATGTAAAGATATAGTGGAGTAATGTCTACCTGAGCAGAGAATTAAGTCTCTCTCCCTCTGTGTGTGTTGGAATCAGAGCTTCTCTGTGCTTTGTTGACATCTCCGGGCCGGACGAGGTGCCATTTAGTGCACGTGAGCGCGCCCCACTCACGGCCGCCGCTCTGCACTACGCTCATATGGCGTTTACCGCTGATAACGCCGTCCCGACTGATGCCGTCGCCGTGGAAGTGTAGCGCCCACCCTCCGGTTCCCCCCCAGGTTAACACTGTTACCGCTGTTAGCACCATTAGCTGCTGGCCCATGAATGTATAATAAGACCTGGATACGACGCTGCCGCTCACCAATTTCTTTCCAGTGGCCACTCGCAGTATTGCAACAAAAAATCCCCTTGTGACCCAAAAAACATTTTCCCCATCGGCCACCATTATTAAAGAGATACGTCTATAAAACTGTTGACAGGACACCTCGAACTGCAAACAAGATTGATTATGATTCTTTCTATTATGAATTTTTGATCCACGGAGGTTTTATATTTATTATTATATAACTTTCCGAGAGCCCAGGAAAGCGATTTAAACATCTGTAAAGTCTACGGGTTGAGCGGGAACTCGCAGGCGGGGCCAACTGGGGGAAACATCACCTCCCGCGCATATTCAGTGAGCCGCATACCACGGAAGTAAACCCGGAAGCTAGAAGACCTTTTTGGCGTATGCGCCAGGCGAGCGTTCTCATTGAAACGAATACGCGCCATCTTGGGATCCGCCATGTTGAGAGCCGTGTGGAGGCAATAGATACGCTCTGAATACCTTCAAGTGTTTTAAATACAGTAACTTTAAATTCAATTACAATCCCTCAGATTTAGACCCGTGTTCAAAGCCATGCAGGATCTGACGTTTTCATATCGTGAGTCTTTGATGAATTTGGGAGAAACCTCTTCCAGTGAATGTGAGGAAAGGAGGATCATCCGGTTCTCCGGGCTTCAAGTTGCGAGTTGATATACGAAACATTTTGGGTGACGTGTTCCTTTAAAAGACTTTCTGTACAAACAATATTTGTAACGAGCTGATTTTCTTTTTGAAACAGCTATTAAATTAATGACACTATTCTGTCCTCACTTGCATTAAACCCACTATGTGTAGGATGTTGGAAGTTTGTAAAAAGAAAAAGACAATCCTGATGGAGGATGGTGCAGCCTCCTGTGTTGGAATCTGTGCACGCTGGTCTCTGACATTGTGTCTGATCACAGCCATAAATGATACGAAGTCCAGCCGGTGAACACAAACATTACATTAACTTCATCTTGATGCAGACTGTTGGGTAACACGTGTGTCCAACTGGGTGATTATCAGACTACCTTCAGCTCGGTGTTCGACCTGCAGCTCAGCAGCTGATTGTGACCGATCGGTCACAACTTCCCCCGGCTTTGTAAAGACTCGGAAGGTTTTCTGTGCCACTTGCTTGTTCCCTAAAGTTCATTAAACCTAATATTATAATTCTTAGGCGCTCTTTATTTCAGGCAGAGGCGGGGCACCTCTACTATAAAACGCTGGGTTAACTTGACATTTTTCATGATTCAGTTTAAGAGTTGTTGTGTCTGTAAGTCGACTTACAACAAATCTGTTTTTGTGCCAATATATTCTGCTGTCAGTTTATAGGCTGTGAGTGACGTAGGAAGACCACATCCTCGTTCTTAAGCCCGATTACAAAGCTCTGATTGTGATTTTAACCAGACAGGAAACAGCCGTCAATAAGCTCAACGCCAGACCTGTTTGAATTTCAGAGAAAAAAAGATGTGTGCCGTGATTCAGAGGTCTGGAAGCAGACTCGTAGTGTCTGGTTTTGGAGGTCATACATTTTCAAATCCTACACATAGTGGCTTAAAAAAAAAAAAGAGAGATTTTAAGACTGAATTAATGACAAAATGACTTGATATAATCAGAGGTTGAGAGTCATGCCATGTGAGGCCTGCAGTGTGAATGGAGCCAGATATTTAAGAAGCCACTTTTGATCACTGTTTTAGAGGCAGAAACCAACGAGCTGCAGCCAAAATTTGCAATTTCTCTTTCTTTTATCCCCCGATATTTAAATTCAGCTCTCTGTGGGTTAGACTCAGAACATGAAGACGAGTCTCGAGCAGGAAAACCACCGTAGCTTCCTGTGATTTCAATGTTTTTCAGACCGACCTCTGCTTTTCTTCCCCCCCTCTCGTCTGCGTCTATCATCACCTGCAGAGTTTATTTAATGGAAATAAGAGATGTTGTTTTTCTTCTAAATTAAAGGTACAGTGTGTAGGATTTGGCAGCGTCTAGTGGTGTGGTTGCAGATTGCAACCAACTGAGTACCCCTCTGCTCACTCCTACCTTTCCAAGACTGCGGTAACGTGAGCCGCCGAGTGCTAAACCGCTGTAACGCCGTTCACCTCGCTCAGAGGTCACCCATACCATAATAACATTACTTTAGGAGCAACGGAAGTCAGATGGCAGCTGGCGGTACCACGGTTTAGCACTCTGCGGCTCACGTTGGAGAACTAAGTTGGCCTTCAGGTATCATAAAAACGTGAAAGTCTCTCTCTAGAGCCAGAGTTTGGTTTGTCCGTTCTAGAAACATGGAGGAGCAACATGGAGGACTCCATGAAAATGATCCGCTCCCTATGTAGATATAAAGGGCTCATTCTAAGCTAAAGAAAACACAACGATTCTTAGTTTCAGCTGATTATACACTAAAGAAAATATAGTTATGAACAGGGTCTGAAATTATCCCCCATCACCCTCCAAATGCAGGTAAATTGTTGGCAGTGGCAGGTAAAATCATCAGGACATCTTTGGCAGACAGGGAAAACGCTAGTGATGGGAATAGAGAACCGGTTCCCGTTAAGAACGTCTTCGTAGCTGTCTGATTCTTTGGCATCTCATGCCTCCGTGACTATCGATTCCTCTTATTGATGCTTTCCAACAGTTACGCTGCACAGTTACGCTGCACAATGACGCATACGCACACTGTATCATGTTTCAGTTTGTCTGGGACCGGAGACACTGCGGAGAGAAAAAAAAGCGCTCAAAATTGTGGCGCTACTAAACCTGAGAGGGAGAACACATCCTATTTTTCTCTGATAATGTGACACTGTGAACAACAAATCTGTGCTGTAATCAACACTATGAGAGTTAGTAACGTTACCTGTTGACAGCTGTTAGCAGCTGTTAGCAGTACAGTCCTGCTCGGAGACACTAACGTTAACGGAGGTGCCATTGAGTTATTATTATGAGGCGTTAAAGCTCTGCTCAGTAAAATGACGGGTCAAGTGTTGATGTGTTCAAATGAAATCTCGTAAAATTAAGTTTTTTGGCGAGAAGGAAGAGAGAGAGACTTATGACCTGTTTAACTTCATAACACTAGCTCTAAGCAACTTGCAAAGATTTTTTTAATCAAAGCAAATATTTAAATAATCGTAATCATTTGAATTGTGCTTTTTTATGCAAACAACCACTATAGATGACAATAAGAAAGTACAGTACAGTACTGTGTACAGTACCCTCCCTACCCCAAACACTGTAATTTACCATGTATATAACATTTTTTATGTAAAATATATCGAACATTGAATGACTTCAGATCTAAAATGTTATTCCTTCATTTAGCGCAGAGATTTCAAAAGTGGCAGACAAAAAAAAAAACACTTGTCTGCCACAGTGGCAGGATGTGAAAAAAGTTAATTTCAGACCCTGGTTATGAATATTATATTCCATTTCTGCTAATAGATCCCCCGAAATGTTACACACTGTTCCTTTAAATGCTGACTTGTTTTAAATTGATTGCTACCTGCAGAAAAATATCTTTTCCTGACTTTTCGCTCAACATGATCCCGCAGCGATTTTCAAATTAACTCCGTATGATTTGACCTCTTTTAGTTTTGTATTCAGGAGTGTAAATATTGTACAGACACATCCACCACTGCCTCAGAGAACAGAAGGAAACAACTATCCAGATCGAGTGTCTAAAAACACTTTTTCTTTTTTAATATATAGGGAAAAGGGCTGCTTCTATTCTGCTTGTTTCTTTCTGTCATTCCATGAGATGGTTCAGTACAGTTTGCCCTTTTAGACTGCTCATATGTTTTTGTATTTTTTATTTTTTTTTAAATCTGGTCTGTGGGAGTTGGGAATGTTATAGGCTCATAACACAACCAGTTGCTTCAGATGATGATCCTCCTGCTGGGAGTCTTATTCTCATCAGTTAATGAGAGGGCTGGCAGGGAGGCAGCAGGAAGTCCACACCACAAGAAGACAGCGTGGAAATGTCGGGTTGACTCTGACTTTGTTCCTGACTCACGTGTTGAGTCACCAGATGAGACCCAGATGTTTGTTTTCACTAGATTGCGACCGTCCTGAGGGTGTCAGACAGACAGAAACAGACCCAGCGGGGTGACGGCGGTGGTTAAAAGGAAAAGGAGAAGACCACACTGGTGGTTTCACATGTTTTGGCCCATTAACTGCAAATCAGGCAGAGTTTATATCACACCCGGCCATTTTTATTTCACTATGTTAAAGGTTCTCTATTCAGAGCCTTTCTATAGAGCTCAACAGTGAGGTTCCAGAGGTGAAAATCCCATTCACACATCAAGGATTTGATTATTAGCCATAATGTCGTAACCATCCGAGGTGAAACAACGGTATCTGCTCCTGTGGAATCCAAAAGTCTGTATGATATCAACGTTGTTTTAAGAAAAACATGGTTTATTCGTGATGTCATGGAGAAGTACTACACTACCCACAATCCTAAGTGCAACAGCAACGTTTCTAATTAGTGGAGCTCGCTGTTACCGTGGAAATGTTTACCGCACCTGCGAACGGCTAGCAAAGAACGTATATCGCTAAGAAGTGAAAGTCAATAGTTTGTTCCATTGCAACATCAGCGCCCAGCAGCAGAGATACGCTTCCGCCATTTTGGACTGAAAGTGACGCCAGTAAAACGTCCGCCTACAAAGTGCCGTACAAAAGTAAAACTAAATTATTTCTACTCTATTGTTATATTCTACCGAAATGTTCTGTGTTGAACAATAAAATATTCTAAATATAAGAAGCGGCGTGCTGCTCCGTGGTCTACTCCCGGATTTCAAACCGGGCCAACATGCTCTCTTATATCATGAAAATAAAAGAATTCACCGAAATGTGTTTCTGAAAACATTTGAGGCGAAAAATAAAGCACGCAGTTCACAGAATCTGTCTTCATTTTAGATCGACAATGGTTAGTTTAAACGTTATTCAGGTGTCTCCAGAGGCGGCGAGTCACCATTCGCAACGGTTTATGGGATGAGTAGTTCCTTCACTCTTAAAATAATTATGTACACAGTCTTGTACTTTTGCCTTTGACGTCAATGGAGTAAAAATGAACAGGAAATTCACCTCCTGAACCGGAGCTGTTTAAAAAGTGTGCAGTCACTGTTGAGCTCTATAGCAGCAAACTATTATTAGTTATGTAAAGATATAGAGGAGTAATGTCTACCTGAGCAGAGAATGAAGTCTCTCTCTCTCAGTGTGTTGGAATCAGAACATCTCTGTGCTTTTAGTGCATGTTAGTGCGCCGCTCTGCACGGTTCTTATACGGCAGTTACAGTTGATCGTCCCGACCAACATCGTTGTCGTGGAAACGTAGTACCCACCCTTTGGGTCCGACTAAAGACTAAAACGTGCAGAAATCAGCAGCTTCTCTTCGTGTGGTGGACGTCACGATGTTGCTCCCACTTCTTCTGTTTCTGTCTGTTCCTCAACAAAAATCATAAAATATATATCTCTCTTCCTGCCTGCTGGAGGATTTTGTCCCAGTAACGATGTACATTTATTCAAATATGTCTCAGGTTATTGCTTTGAGACACTTTGAGACATTCAGACCAAACTGTTGACTCAACTTCTTCTCTAGATTCACTCAGTCGACAGACAAACACAGTCTGTAACAGCAGGTACGTCGTCTTAACGTTATTTATGATGGTTCATCCATGATGTGAAGACGTGTTGGTTCAGCGTGAATCTGTGACGGAGATCGAAGCTCATGTGACTGTGGAACAATTCAAGACGAGTATTACGGCTGAAAAGAGACACTTTTATGATCATAAGTATGAAAACTGTCCAATATTTCTTCTCTCTCTGTGCTTCTGAAATCTGGATGATGACGTTTGATGAATGACGATTTGTTGGTTGGTTGTTGCACCTTTTAACATCTAAATCAGTGGCGGGGGTCGTGTATGTGTGTGTGTGTGTGTGTGTGTGTGCGGATGTGTTCGCGGATTTGTTCGAGAGTGTGAGAGAGAAATGTATTTATATTTTGATTGTCCTCAAACAGTTTTTAAAATGACAGAAAATAAATGTTGAATACACCAGCTCCAACCGTCCGCCGCCTCTTTCTTTTGGTTTTAATCTCACAGATTTGATCTCCTTCCATTAAACCAGATTTACATTTTAGGCAGGGCTGGACTGGCCATCTGGCATACCGGGCATTTTCCCGGTGGGCCGACGTATGTCTTTTTTTTTTTTTTTGGCCCATAAAACAGGTAAATCGGCCCATTTCTTTTCCTTAATTGACACTGGGCTGGCCCAATCGCTCCGTGCCGGGCGGCCACAGTGAGGAGGGAGAGTGTAGAGTTTGCGGTAAGCAGTTCTGGGCTGTCTGGCTCAACATGTCATGAGAGATGAGCAGGGCTGGAAGTGGGCCGGCACGTAGCGGTACGCAGTATTGTACTCATTTTACTCTTTGGCGTACCGTGACTTTTCATGTGTACCGGAGCTTCTAACAAGCTGCCGGTATCAGGTTCTCTGGGAGATTCATAATGGTGATACATAACAGTGCAGAGCCAGCGGATTTGCGCCGCGTGCTTTCCCGTAGTGAACTGAAGCGCCGCGCTATTAATCTCCGCACGAGCTGAAGCCTGGCTGTTCACATCATTGGCATCATGGCATCATTTATGCCAGAGGGGCAATTTAATCAGTCTTCTTTCCTGAGATTTAAAGGTAAAATTAGAAGTTTAACATAAAAATGCTGTTGCAGTGTACTTATTATTTTGTTACTTTCATTGTTTTAAAGTCACCAGAATTCAGGAAACAAAGTCTCTGAAACTCAAATTTTTAACCCAGACCCCCAACTTTGCTTTTGAAATTCTCCCTTTTTTTGAGGTCTCAACATTGGCAAGTATGCACAACAACCACATTTGAACGTATTCGTCGAACAGAGCCGTCAACAAAACTCGGTACACACGGCACAAAATGGGCGGTGATGGGGCCGGTCTGGGCCAAAATGCCAGGGCTGATTTTTTGTCCCAGTCCAGCCCTGATTTTAGGCACAGTGGTGCTTTTAGCTAAATGCTAACGCCGGCACACGTTAACATGCTCACAACGACAATGCTAACATGCTAGAGTTTAGCAGGTATAATGTGGTCGTGTCTAGAAGGGAACCAACAAGTTGGGGAAAGTCTTGTGAGGTGGTTGAGGTTAGGCACTGACCTCAAATAGTGCCCGGCGACCTTTCTGGTCGCCGGGCAGCGAGTCTAGCGAGAGTTTTTGCAGATCTCAGATCAGATTTTGCAGTTTGCGGGTTACCTTCTAGACACAACCGTATAATGTTCAACGTAACACTATCATACTTAAGTTTCATGTTATTTATTGTCATTTGCACAACAACAATTACAAAGAAGCAGTCGTTGGTTCTCAGGCTCCCTCCAACAATGCTCATTAAATATGTTTAAAAAAGAAAATCACACAAGTAAAAGAAAAATGAGAATATAAGACCTAAAATAGTGCAGCAGTTAAAATATAGGGATACAATATCAAATAGGATGATGTATATTTGTGGTGTACAGTAATTGTAAAATGAATAAACTGTCATGTAAACAGGAATGTAGTAAATGCATATACTTAATGAGAAGTTTATTTTATTTAACTTTTTTAATTTGCACAAATTAAGACAACACAAACATAACAAAATGTATTGTTATTTGAAGCCTCCACATAGAGACAAGATTAATATACAGAAATAATATGACTACATAATAGTGATGATGAAAGTTATATATATCCAGAGATGTAAACAGGTTGTAAGTAAATGTATATAAAGGTAAAGTGATGGTTTGAGGAGGAACTGGAGACACGGCAGTCGTCCCCGCCACCATCTCTCTCTAATCTTTAGGGATGATAACATTTGCCAATTAGCAGTAAAGTCCAGCTGATGCTGACGGGAATATCATTAGTTTTGCATGTCATAAACAGAAGCATTGGACAAATCAAAATGTCGACCTGACAGAGGAAAGGCACGGGAATAAACCAAAGATGTCACCAGAGTTCATCCAATAGTCGGAAGCACAAATGACCGATCAGAGGATCAATAAAGTCACAACGCTTCCATGACGTTTCTCAAACTTTGTTGTAGCTGCTCTTCCGTTTCTTTGTGGTAGTTTCCATCATATTCCGTCTAAACCTGCAGAGCTTGTGACTTTGTGGTGACTCGTGTTTTCTCCGTTGGGCGTATAGCGTAGCAAAGATGGTGAAATGTTAACCTGCACTTGACCCACGTGTGCTCAGTTTGACAGCAAACACAGCGCCGTGATGACAGCCTTAAAGTGGCAGTAGGCAGTATATTTTTGGCATCATTGGGCAAAGATTCCATAATAACCTTTCAGCATATTGTAATTCAAGTGTTCTGAGAGAAAACTAGACTTCTGCTCCTCCTCATGGCTCTGTTTTCAGGCTTTATAAAATCTATTATATAAATAAATCATTTCAGAGAGAGCGTTCCTATTGGCTGTGCTCTGCGTCACAAACTTTCTCATTTTACGGCTAAACAGTACACTACAAGATGATTCTGAAAACATTTGAGGAGAGAAATAGGCATTACAGTAACAGAATATTGATTCATATTTGATCAGCGCTGCCTAGTTTGACCGTTTGGTCGGAGTTCACGAGTGATTGACAGCTGCTCAGAGACGGCAGATGGACAGCAGACCTCAGATCAGCTCTTACTGCTTGTTTTCCTCCGGTTTGTGAAATCTTGCAGATGCCGTTTGGAACACCGGAGGACACAGAGGAACATGATGTTTTCAGGTTACCTGTTTCATGTACTACTGTCACGATATAGCGACTGTTTTATAAAAATAACTTTTTTAAACCATATTTGCTCCAATCTCACTACTTCAGCTTTAAGCAGATGATCAAATCAAACTAAAAGGAAATTTATAAGAGTAGTGACATGTTTTGTTAAATGTTATATTTGATGTAATTGTTGATAATAATTGTTCTTTCCTGCTGAAATTAAAGTTTCTCCTTCATATAAATGAATCTCTTCTTCTATAATCTGAACTAGCAGTTATGTCTGTCGGCCACCAGACGGCGACTGTGTACCTCAAACTGTCTGAGTCCTTCCTGTCCACACAGACAGACAGAGATCAGAGCATCTGAATGAAATTACAGCCTTGAGTAACTTCCTGTGTGTGTGTGTGTAATACTGGTAATATAATGATGTGTGTGTGTGTGTGTGTGTGTGTAATACTGGTAATATAATGATGTGTGTGTGTGGGGCATAGCGCTCAGTATCGTATTAAATCCATCACACGTCCTCACAGGAGCAGAAAGACATCATCAGGTTCATTTACATGGTTGTGTGAAGTAGTATCTAGATACTTTACTTAAGTAAAAGTAGCAGTGCAACAATGTACTTGAGTACGAGTAAAAGTCCTGCATTAAGTAGAAGTACAGAAGTATCATCCACAAACTATGTGTAAAGTAAGAAAAGGAAAGGTGTCAGAGAGTTATATTATAATTGATTGGATTAGTATTATTGGTTAATCAAAACGTAAGCAGTATTTTAATGTTTCAGCTGGTCGAGCTGATGTTAATTATCTAATATAGATAATAAATCATAGTCTATAAGGTGATCATAGGCTTTGTATCAAAAATATTGATCTTCAAGGTGACTAGTAACTACAAATAAATAAAGTGAAGTGTTCAATATTTCTCTCTGAGATGTAGCTAAGTGGAAGTATAAAGTAGAATAAAAGGGAAATACTCAAGTAAAGTACCTCAAAATTGTCCTTAAGTACAGTACGGTGTTTTCCAGTTGTACATTTTAATTAGAGAGATTTTAATAGGGCTGCCAAATAAATTAGCAGAATATCTTCCACATGTTCCCGTATGTTTGTATTGTTCTGATAATTGTAGCCTACTGATAACATTTAATCTAATATGATTATAAGACTAGTGTAGATTCTGTTTGTTTTACTGTTGAGAGGACAAAAAACAAGAGCTTGTTAAATCCGCCTAAATGCATTTATTTGGTCTCATTTATTAAATATTTAGCGTATGTATATGTTTTCAATAACACGTACATTATGGGGAAATGGCAGTAAAATGGTCAGGAATTTTCATTTACATACAAATTAGCTCTTCTCATAATCTCTACATATAAGGCCTGTTGTGGATTCGGGCACGATGGTTTGTCATTTTTTAAAAAGTGGGCCTAAAAAGTTCTGGAAACACGGGGTTGAAGGTTTGAAGACACAACAAGACGACGGTCGGCCGTCGGTGAGCGTCTGTCTGTCTAGTTTTTTTGGTGTGCCCCTCAACGTCGGCTCTAGTCCGCCTGTGTCGGAGGTTTTTCAGCCGATTCAGCATGTTGAAACGGCGGCGGCGCCCGTCGGTGAGAGAAATCGCTCTGATTGGCTGTTCAGCTTAAACCAATCAGTGCACGAGAAGAGAAACGGAAGTGAGGAAAGCAAGCCGACGAGTAAAGTCAAGAGGACACACACAGAAGGCTCTTTCTTATGGTTCATCTTCATTCTGTGTGGTTTCACCTAGATGTATGAAATTTGGTAGGTATATGTAACATGCTGAGACGTAAAAAAAAAAAAAAAGCCATTTGGAGGTATACCATCAGCCCAACAGGAAGTCGGCCATTGGTATTCATTTTTTTTTACCGTTTCAAAGCGCTGTACTTTAACAAACTCCTCCTAGAGATTTAACCTGATCAACTTCAAATTTGGTCAGTACAGTCTTAAGACCTTTGTGATGAAAACTTGTTCAATGCTTCAGTTTTTATGGAACTATGTTACCGTGGCGTGGCGGCAAAAAAGCACCTTTCGCCAAAAAAATGGAAGTTGTTGTAACTTCGGCGTACATTAACCAATCTGCTCCAGAAATTTCTCATGCCTGATAAAAGTCCCTCCCTGACGACATCCACATGCAAATTTTGGCTCGCAGTCATAGCGCCACTTACTAGCAACAGGAAATGTCACGTTTTTACACATTGATGTACTCTGCCTCACAAATGAATCAGATCCACCTCAAAAAGTTAAATTCCCTACCCCTGAACTTGTCAGCCAAGACAAAGGAGACGTGAGGCGACTCAACGGTGGCCTTCATCGCCGCTGGTTCTCTGATGTCGGGTTGGTGTTTCTGGGCCTTTAGAGCTCCACCATGTTCTGATCTAGACAACAGAATACGTCTACATATTCACATGATAACTTCAGGGGTCGTGAGAATTTGGGGACTTAAACACTTTAAAGCTTATTTTCAGAGTTCCGAGTTCAGCTTTAATTTGTCGCGTAGGGCTCATCTGTAGGGTTTGTAGGTAGGAGAGCTTTCTGTCGTGTTGTATTTTTAGGAAAAAGAAGATAACTTTACTGTCAATGTTTGTTGTCCACACATGCCCCTTCAGGGGTCAGAGGTCAGGGTCAACCACAGTGCAATACCTCTGCAGCTGTTGTGGTTCAGTGCCTTGCTTAAGAGCACTGTGGATGTAAAACCAACCTTAGTTCAGGGATTATTTTAAAGTTATTATTAAAAGGTTCAAAGATGAGTTTCTGTTTTTAATGTATTGTGTTAGGTTCAGGTTATGGTTGGGTCGGTTTCAGGGTCTATTTTCTGGACTTCTGGAGAGTCGGGTTAATGGGTTTTGGGTAAAGATTTAAGGCCTATAGTTTGGAGTTGGAGGTTAGAGGTTTTGGTTTCTGTGTTTATTTCTAGGGTTAAAATGTGTTTGGGCTAGAGTTAGGGTTGAGATTTAATTTGACGTTTAGGATCCTGGTTTATTTAGAGGGTGCAGGATTTAGACTTTAACTTGAGGTTTGCTCTGCATGCAATTCAAAGCATAACGTCTCGAGGGGAAATCCTCGCTACCGACGCTCAAACTTGCATTCTGTGATGAATGTGGTGGTGATGCTACACACACGTCTCTGCTGAAACAATCTGTCATCATGTGGCATATTTAATTACATTTCGGTCTTGATAGTTGTCGTGACTGACTCGTGCAAATCATGTAGAACAAAATGTTTAAGCTATTTATTATATTTGCAAATCAAATTAAGATGCACAGAGGAGATGAGATGTGGTCATAAGTGGAGTCAGTTGATGTGAGGAATGTGATGAAGGAACCAAACCGCAGCACACAGAGAGCTCCGTTAGCGGAGGGTAGAAGCTCTGATGGAGTCTGATGGAGGTCCAGGTGTTCACTAATGAGACGGCTCCACCCACGTGATCACCTGCAGGACATTTAGGACGACGAGCAGCTGCAGGGCTGTAAAACATACTGAGCTTTAGAGGAGATGGTAGCTGCTGTTTCCGGGCTTTATGCTAAGCTAACCGGCTGCTGGCTGTATAGCTGCATATTTATCACACAATCATGAGGGTGCTATCAAGGCTCTCATCAAACCGTCTGCAACAAAGCAGATAAGAGTGTTTTCCCTAAATGTCAAAGTACTTCTTGAAGAGCCTCAAGCCAGGATGGAGCCACAGATCCAGACTCAGACCACATGGTGGGATCTCATGGGTCTCATTTGACTTTACCACACTGGTGCCAAAACAATACCTGAATTTCAATATTCAGAACCAAAACTATACTTTTCTTGACTTATTCCAGGCTAACTTTTAATTTCTTCTTATAAAATGAGTTCTCAAATGTTAAATGTTGTCTAAACTCAAATACAATGGACTCCGCTTTACTTGAATCAGGAACTATGAGATGAAAGAAAGACATTCAATGTTCAGCACTGACAGTTTCCAACACTCTACGGACACATTTCAGTCAGTACCCCCCAAAAAAAGTATTGAGGTTCGGTACCCAGCCCCACTTAGTTTTCAGTTTTCCTTGAAGAATGTTCATTATTCTGACTTTAGTCAAATAGACCATAAAGCAGGGGATGCTTTAGGGCGGGGCTACCTTATGATTGACAGGTCGCTACCACGGCGTTTCCGTGTTTTCGCCTTACAACTTTAACCCTTTCACAGTGTGTTTACACTTCATCAGAGATAATTATAACATTTTTGGTCGCCTAAAAATGTCTTATTCAATGTTCGGTTGTACTTACCTCCAACCTCTCGTGTCACTTCTGGTTGCTAAAAGAACAAAATGGCGACGGCTAAAAACCAAGATGACAACCGCCAAAAGCCAAGATGGCGACGGCTAAAAACCGAGATGGCAACGGCCAAAAACCAAGACGGCAACGGACAAAAAACGAGATAGCGACGGCCATGAACCAACATGGTGACGGCCAAAAACCAACATGGTGACGGCCAAAAACCAACATAGTGACGGCCAAAATCCAGGATGGTGACTGTTCACATTCATGCAGTGACCCGCTGATGTCCCAAATGGAAACTAAGCGGACTGTGTCTTCCCATTGTCAATTTGCCAAATACTCCCAAAGCAAGTTTTCATTTCCTGCTTGGATTGTTGAGAGAGAACAGAAACACACAGTAGATATTTAGTAAAGAAGTAAATCCACAGCTTCTCAGAGCCTGTGATATGCTGTAAACATTCCCATTACATCAACTACTGAGTTGTGATGCTGAAAAATATGCATTTCTTTCATATCATTTGGTAAGACTGGAGCAATTTCCCATCCTGGGAGCGTCCGTCTGGCTGACATACTTACTGGAACTAGTGTCGAAACAAATGAGATAATATTACCGTGGAACAACTCCCACATCTGATCGCACTGACCCTCAGACTTTTCCCCTGGTGCTTTTCTTCATCATCCATCTTCATTAACCGGCTCACAGGGAGGTTCATCTGTGGTCTTAAAGTTCCAGTGAGTAGGACCTGGCGGTATCTAGCGCTGAGGTGAGGAGATTGCAACCAACTGAAGCCTCTCCCGTGTGCCAAGCGTGTTGGAGAGCTACAGTAAGCCCTCTCTAGAGTAAGAGTAGTGTGTGTGTGTACGTGGGAAGTGAGTGATGAAGCAAGAGAGAGAGAGCGGCGGCGACGGGAGCGAGTAACGTTATCGACTCCGACCCAAGCAGGAAATAGTTATCAGTGTTTGGTTTGTCCGTTCTGAGCTACTGTAGAAACATGGAGGTGCAACATGGAGGACTCCATGAAGAGGACCCGCTCCCTATGTAGATATAAACGGCCCATTCTCAGCTATCGAAAACACAACGATTCTTATTATCAGGTGATTATACAGTAAAGAAAACATGCTTATTAATATTATTGGTGCCTTCATATGAAACTTGTGAGCTCATATTTACGACATGGGAAATCGTGTATACGATATGCTTGGCGTTCAAGTGGTTAAGTCTTGAGAACAATCGGCATCTAGAAGCCACCGAGGCTAACAATTTAGCAAGCTAGCAAGTGGGTAACATAATGCAGGAAATGCAAACTCATAATGACAGAGGAAGAAGATGAGGCCGTTGGGAATATCAACATTTTCCTCAGACATATTATAAAATTATGAAGAAAAGCAATATACGACTAAAATTACAATATATTAACTTATTATGTACCAAAAAATGAACTTCCAAGGCCTCCGCCATTTCTGACAACGTCAACAAACACGTCACAACTCGTGAACTCGGAGCTTTCAGAAACATTCCACTTCCGAGGTCGTGAATACCACAAGAGGGGGGGGCGTTCATATGGACTCGTCTGGTGAACACAGTAAACACCACCACATTTGAAAGCACCATATATTCTATTTCTGCCAATAGATCACTCTAAATGTTACACACTGGTCCTTTAAATGATCAAGTTATTTTCTGGTGTGGTCAACATAACATCTCTATCTTCACTTACAGTAATTTGTAAGTATTATGACTCCTTCTGAGGTTTAACAGGCCCACTGGTACATACTTTCCCTCTATGTCAGCTGTGTGTGTGTGTGTGTTTTGGCAGTGTATTCACACACTCATCCCCCTACTTCCTGTCTCTGGATTATGATGCCATCAGTGTGAGCCGCTGCTCTATCAGCTGGGATCTACCAGCTACGGATGTTAGCTTTGGGATTTACACACACAGTGGACCCCTCACACACACACACACACACACACACACACATTCTGGCTTGCTGGCATTAAAAGGAAAAGGCGTAGTCAGTGGTTCTGCTGACCAGATGTGTTGAAACTAGAGCAGTGACTGGGTTCATTCCTCAGAAATAAAACTTTAGTAAGTAATCTCACTCCTTGTCTGCCAGTAATCAGTTTCTCCTCATCCCCTCCTCTATCTAACCTCTGGGTGTGTCTCTCCCAGTAGTTCAGTAGGTGGTAAACTGCCCCAAAAATAAGCACTAATTTGGTGATTTTGCAGCTCCAAAGACGCCCAGACGATAAAGGTTTAAACTGGGTTCCGCTTGGTTTAAAAGTGGACATTTTTTGGACGTCCAGGACACAGATAACGGTCGTTTCTGTGGAATTTAAATGATGATATTTCAGAGTGAAGGAGATCCTAACTACAGATTCAAATATAGTGATGTTGAGCAACAGTTATATGGAACCTAGACATTGAGAAAAAAAAGTTTTAATGTGAAAATGACAGTGCTTACAGGGAGGTTTATAGTCTGCCAGAGTAAGAACATCACTCCAGTGTACTGGAGGTTTAGCTTTCTAAGAAAAACGCAGAATGCAGTGTAAAAAAAGCAGTGGGTGACATCCTTACAACGGCGAATTAGGGCCATTTAGGGCAGCAGACTAAGCAGGGTATTCCAGACGTCCCTCTCCCCAGCAAACTCTATAATAAAGGACATAATTTGCCATAATCTGTGGTTCTACACAAGCAGTTATGTGACTTTTCCATGTTGTTTTCCCTTCACACTGACACAGTGACAGACGGCTAAAAACTGAGATGGTGGCGGCTAAAAAATCAAGTTGCCGATGGCCAAAAACCAAGATAGTGACGGCCAAAAACCAAGATAGTGACGGACAATAACCAAGATGAAGACAGACAAAAACCAAGATGGTGACGGCCAAAAACCAAGATGGTGACGGCCAAAATCCAAGATGGCGACGGCCAAAAACCAAGATGAAGACAGCCAAAAACCAAGATGGCGACGGCCAAAAACCAAGATGAAGACAGCCAAAAACCAAGATGGCGACGGCCAAAAACCAAGATGAAGACAGCCAAAAACCAAGATGAAGACAGCCAAAATCCAAGATGGCAACGGCCAAAAACCAAGACGATGATGGCTAAAAACCAAGATGGTGACTGCCAAAATCCAAGATGGCGACGGCTAAAAACGAAGATGACGACGGCCAAGATCCAAGATGGCGACGGACAAAAACCAAGATGATGACGGCTAAAAACCAAGATGGCGACGGCCAAAAACCAAGATGATGACGGCTAAAAACCAAGATGGTGACGGCCAAAATCCAAGATGATGACAGCTAAAAACCAAGATGGTGACTGCCAAAATCCAAGATGGCGACGGCCAAAAACCAAGATGAAGACAGCCAAAAACCAAGATGGTGACGGCCAAAAACCAAGATGGTGACGGCCAAAAACCAAGATGATGATGGCTAAAAACCAAGATGGCGACGGCCAAAATCCAAGATGGCGACTGTCAAATACTGAGATGACGACGGACAAAAACCAAGATGGCGAAAATGCTGAACTCGAGTCTTCAAAACTGTAGACCACAAACCAATGGGTGAAGTCACAGTGACTACGTCCACTTCTTACTGTATATACAGTCTACACACCTTATGTGCACTGTACAAAAATAACAATATTGTGGTGTTTCTCTTAAACTGGGTCATGTTAGCCAGTTTGTAAAAGAACAGTCAAAACTGTTGTGAATTGTGTTTTTTAGATGTTAGTCAGAAATAAGTTTCTTCTCAATGCATCCAGAGAAAGGTCTGAAATGTCTTCAGCCTACCACAAAGCAAAAAACTGCTAGCCTCGCTCTGGGTCTCGTTTACATACATCACAACAGTTAGCAAGGTAATCACCAATTCATTAAAGGTCAGCTGTTTTATCGAGTTACAACAGATAAAACCACAATGTTTTGACATTTCTAATCCTACATGTGTTAATTCAGGCTGTTCTCATACACGGTTCGTAGCAATACCTAAGAAAAAGTAAAAAAGACCGACAAACTCCGCGGAGAGAGAGGGTCAAGGTGGATGTGTGGGTCCAAAAATACCGGACTTTCTCCCAGGAGACTGGTATTGGTGCCCCGTGTGATACCAGAAGTCAACGTTGATTTATTTGTCACGTAACGTTCGTACTTTAGTAACGCCACTTCCAAGGTTATTTTAACCCAAACCACCATCTTTTCCTAAACCTAAATAAGTACTTTTTGTCAATGAGCTATTATGCTCCTAATCACCCCACCCTACAATTACTACAGGTGTATAGGCGTATTGATGCGTGTGTTAGATGGACAGTAGGACGTATTCATTTGCAGCTCATCTGATCTCTACATTAATAGCATGGGAACAGGAGTGGACTGAAGTGATTCTGGACATAGTGATGAACTTCCTGTATCTCCTCTGCCAACCAGATGCAGACAGTTTTAGAAACGAGCGTACTTCCCTCAGAGAGTGGACAGCTGGATCTGACTCATCGTGTCGTCTGAAGCTGCTTCCTTTCCTCCGCAGCAAAATGGAAAATATCAAACATGAATCAAAAAAGAGTCCACCATCATTTTATTCAGATTTTATTTCAGGCATTATTAGTCTGCCTCTGATCCACAGTGACTCACTGAGGTTGATGCTTTATACGCTCATGGAAATCACAGCAGATGAATCAGTAGAAATGTTTAAAACTCAGCTTAATGGTCCGTAGCGGTGGTTTGGCACAACGTGTTATAAACATAAACAAGTCTTTAGATTGATTTCCTTCCTTCCTTCCAGGCAGACAACTATGTTTATTGCCAGTTAAAGCAGTTGTGAGTATTTTGATCTGGTCCTCTCCATCATGACTTACCTCCTGTTTGACTCCTGACAACATGGCTCAGTAGTGAACCACATTTAGAAAGTTCACTCTGTTTTATTTAATGCACAAATTGAAAATGTGAATAAAAATAGGTGGAGTTTCCGGTATGGGCATTATATGAAGAAATCCTATATGGTGTTGCTGTTAAAATGTAGAGGCCCTGTGAAACTGTAATACTCATTACCACCCAATTTGACTGTTATCAGGTCATTAAATAGGTGTTATCAGTCGCTATAAGCACCATAGATGTGGGTCAATAGGGGCCTACTACACTTACTACGTTGTAAAAGTGAAACTTAAAAGCAACACGTTCTAACATGTAAAACTAAATGAAACGTCACGTTTTGAACACAAAGAAAAAGGCTTCTTCAGGTTAAGCAACAAAACTACAACTTCTTTAGGTTAAGGCAACAAAACTACAACTTTTTTAGGTTAGACAACAAAACTACAACTTTAGGTTTAGGCAACAAAACTACAACTTCTTTAGGTTTAGGCAACAAAACTACAACTTTAGGTTTAGGCAATAAAACTACAACTTCTTTAGGTTTAGTCAACAAAACTACAACTTCTTTAGGTTAGACAACAAAACTACAACTTTAGGTTTAGGCAATAAAACTACAACTTCTTTAGGTTTAGTCAACAAAACTACAACTTCTTTAGGTTAGACAACAAAACTACAACTTTAGGTTTAGGCAACAAAACTACAACTTCTTTAGGTTTAGACAACAAAACTACAACTTCTTTAGGTTAGACAACAAAACTACAACTTCTTTAGTTTAGACAACAATATTACAACTTCTTAAAGGTTTAGGCAACAAAACTACAAATTGGCGTTGGCACGCTGCTCGCATATCGGCTCTTGAGCGTCATGTGTGAACTGCTCAAAGACGCGAGCCAAGAGGCTCACCAGGAGGCTCGCCGATGCCTCGCAGACACATTCCAGATATCTAGCATGCTAAATATCTGGACCTCTTCCTGGACACGGGTTGAGGGGAAACCTCGAGGAAGAGGGGTCGCCTGTAACAACAGGAACTTACTATATGTGCTGCATTTGCAACACGGAGCAAAGTTGTTGCGCCTAGAGGAATAAATGGTAAAACAGCGTGTGGAAACTGGTGGAAACAGGCTGTTTCATAAACACATCTGCCAACAACATCAGCATTGTGTGGCATCACGTCATTTACCGTGTATTTCTCATTTGTTTTCATGACAAAACATAGTTTGTTGACCTCATCGTGGATTCCTCTTGGTGAAAGACCTTATAGTATGTGACCTCCTGTCTCCGGTCAGTCATGTAGTGTCAAAACCATGACGACTTTAAGACTCCTGATTACAAGACAGCAAGTTGTGTAGTGTGAACAGTACAGAGATCTGATCACTTTGAAAGTCGTGTAGTTTGAACTTAGCTTCAGTGGTTTTGTTGCCTAAACCTAACTGCGGCCGTTACCGTAGATTTGTTGTGTCAGCGTAAAAATAACAGCGAAAAGCTTAAAACGCGTCCTCATGACACGCAGAATGTCCCTGTAATGTTGTGCTATTTCTACGCCTTCCCATGAGATTGGGTTGGTCTAAACTTTACCAAATCCAGTCCAATAATTCAAATATTTGACCGCTGTCTGAACAGTTGATTAATGGTGAACAAAGGTTTTCTCCAGTAGCTGTCCAGTTAGTGAGTTTGAAACTTGGTTTACATACAGCTCTCAACGATGAGTCTGAGCTTCCTTTCATAATGTCACCGCGAGCTGTTTTATATTTACAGATGAGGAATTGAGAGTCACTCCTGATGCTTTAATTCCTCGGGTTCATTTGTTGTTTTGTTGGAGGATGGAGGAAGTGTAGGCAGCAGACGACTCAGTGAGTCAGTCCAGCTTCTACAGCTCTGAGGAGGGAAGTTCAGGCTTCTCTACATATCTATTCTAAATTATTACGCAAAGTTCTTCATTCAATATCCTTTAAATATCAAGGATTCAGTCTGTACAAGTGTCTGTCCGGCTGTGGTCAGACTGCTGATACGTGTTTTTGTTAAATCTGAGCCGTGATGCACGTTAGGGGGTTTCCAGAAGAGTCTCAGATACAAACAAGTGACTTTTCACCTCTTTATGAAGTTTATTGACTTCTGCATTTGGATATCCCTCTGAAGCTGGTCTGTTATTAAGTAAGGGATGATGTACAACGAGCCGGTCATTGTTGTGAAAGAATCCCCGACAGGGCGATGCTGCACGACGCGACACGAAGGGGTCTCTAATCGCCCTGAGGTTATGGTTATGGAGAAGCGGTCTCGAACACCAGTCTCCTGGTTAAAAGTCTCCTGGTTAAAAGTCTACTGGTTAAAAGTCTCCTGGTTAAAAGTCTCCTGGTTAAAAGTCTGGTGTTTGTTAGACCCATCCACCACCACCCACCATAAGTGGACTTTCTCGCTTTTTATTCTACGTCAGTAACTCTTACCGTAGCATTTATACGTGAATGTGTTTACATTGCAGTCACTACAGGATACATGGAGTACACATGACACGCGGAAATCAAGAAAGGCGTCATTTACTGCACGCTAAACAACTTGTGCATTATCGTGGGATTTATACACCTTTTCATGTAAACAGGCCGAAAAAAAGATAGATGTAATCATTTCCATTTTTTATCTAACGCAATATTCTGCTTCAGTTCATATTTGTTGGCATTTAG
Organism: Hozukius guyotensis; assembly: GCA_916700995.1. Classification (NCBI taxonomy): domain Eukaryota; kingdom Metazoa; phylum Chordata; class Actinopteri; order Perciformes; family Sebastidae; genus Hozukius; species Hozukius guyotensis. The sequence continues at coordinate 63,143 of CAKALU010067270.1, forward strand.
CCATTCAAAAACAACATTTTCACTGCGGTCAAGAAACAGTTTGCTTGCCGCACACGAAGGGAGACACGCATCTGTATTAACGGGGCGGTCTGGCAGCAATCCTTAACCTAACCAGGTAGTTTTGTTGTGTTTAAGTTGTGTTTTGTTTCAATTTACGTTAACCACCTGTTTAAAACTGTTTAAAACTGCGACTTAGAAAGTATGTTTTCCCTCAAAACGTAACTGCAAATGCAGTTTAGTTGTATGGGAACATCATTTTGTCGGAGACAGGGGTGCCAATCGTCTTCAAGCTTAAAGTACATCTAGCAGGAATTGAACCCCAGGTGTGTGTGGAGGTGGGCATGTAGTTTATGAATGTCTATGTTGTGTGTTCACCTGCATTTTGCATGGATCTATGTATGTGTACTCGTTGACCCCTCCGTACATGTGTGTGTGTGGGTGTGTGTGTGTGTGTGTGCCTGCTGAGTAACAGCTGGAACAGTCTGAGCTTCATTTTATGATTTCACCAAGAACAGGAAGTGAATTTGTGTGTGTACATGTACAGTTTTGCCCGTGAATGTTCTTGTCTATGTGCTTATATGTGTGTGTGTGTGTGTGTGTGTGTGTGTGTGTGTGTGAGAGAGAGAGAGACAAAGAGAACTTTAAAGTTGGACCTCCCCTTTAAATCCCTCCAGCTGAAAAGCTCTCAGCGTTTTTTCTTTCTCTCACCACACATCACTCCACGTGTCGTGTGGACGCCACGTCAGCCGTGTCAGCCTGACTCTGCACAGTGTGTGTGTGTGTGTGTTCTGTATAAGGCTGTATCCAGCAGCAGGGAGCAGTCAGAGTCCATATTTCATAATCAGACTCTGGATCTGGATGCAGATGTGTGTTTAATATTTCAGAGTCTCCTCAGCTCGGGTTCACTGTGTCTCAGTTTACAGCCTCTGTGGTTTCATGCAGTAAATACCTCGGAATCAAATAAAAACGCTATTGCACAACTGGGATGATGCAGCGTGGTGTAGCGGAAAAGCCCCGTCTGAACCCAAGCCTGCTCCTGTTGACTTCAGAGGAAATAATCACGTTTCTATTAGGGCTGTCGATCGATTAAGATATTTAATCGCAAATTGATCACACATGTTTTATGTGTTAGTATGAGTATTTAATACTTTTATCAACATGGGAGTGGACAAATATGCTGCTTTATGCAAATGTATGTGTAAATATATTATTGGAAATCATTTAACAACACAAAACAATGACAGATATTGTCCAGAAACCCTCACAGGTACTGCATTTAGCATAAAAAAATGGCAAACTGCAGCCCAACAGGCAATAACAGCTGTCAGTGTTTCAGTGTGCTGACTTAACTATGACTTGCCCCAAACTGCATGTGATTATCATAAAGTGGGCATGTCTGTAAAGGGGAGACTCGTCGGTACCCATAGAACCCATTTTCATTCACACATCTGGAGGTCAGAGGTCAAGGGACCCCTTTGAAAACAGCCATGACAGTTTTTCCTCGCCAAAATTTAGCGTAAGTTTGGAGCGTTATTTAACCTCCTTCACAACAAGCTAGTATGACATGGTTGGTACCAATGGATTATTTAGGATCTTCTTCCGCTACAACCTAAAAATCGCAAGCTAAGTTAAAACGAATTTGTGTCATTATCGCGTTGACTTTGACAGTCCTAGTTTTTTATCTAATATGACATGATCCCTTCAGGGCAGAAGCAGAGGCACTACACACAGCAAAAGCCAGATATTTAGTACTTGAGGAAGCTGCTTATGCCAGCATCTATCAATCTATCAATCATCACATTGTATGTTCGCTTTTTAGGAATTAATCAGAACAGCACATCGGACAGATATTGTCACCGTGATAGCATCACAATCGTGCAAGATGCAGTCAGGAATCTTTACAGGTGTGTAGTTGAGATCAAAATGAAGGTCGAGTTTGAAGATGGGTGTGGTCTGACTAAGAGCACTGGAAGTAGGGGGGTAACAGGGGTACACCCCTGGCCCGATTTGGCGTCACGGCTGGCGTGAACCAGCCGGTTCGCACAAAAAGTTGTATAAATGCCACGATAATGCGCAAGGCGTTTAGCGTGCAATAAGTACGCCTTTCTTGATTTCCACGTCATGTGTACGCCATGTATTCTGTACTGACTGCAATGTAAACGCATCCACGTATAAATGCTACGGTAAAAGTTAGTGACGTAGTATAAAAAGTGAGAAAGACCACTGAAGGTGGGCGGGTCCAACAAACACCAAACTTTTAACCGAGAGACCCGTGTTCGAGGCCGTTGTTAACCGGTGTTTTGTTTTGTAAGTTACGTTAGTGACAATTGTCACGTTTTTTGTTGACGTTTGTGACGTGTTTTCCATATAGTTGGGTAGCGTTGTTTCCGTACGTGTTTTACTTAGTTTACATACTTATTTTAAGCCCATCCATGATGTTTTCCCTTACCCTAACTAAATGGTTTTCTTGCCTGAACCTAACTGTGGACGTTTGTGCGGCGTACAAATGACACACGAAAATGCGTACTCATGACATGTGGAATGTCGTGGTATTTATACGCCTTCCTGTGAGACGGGTTGTGTGATCCCATCGTGAGCCCATGACTGTCACCTCACATTTTTGCTAAATCCTAAATTATTCATCAGCCTTTTTTCATTTTTGCTAGATTAAGATTATCTACAGTTAATTTATGGCTGTTTAAGGCAGTTTCATGGTGTTTCTATGAGAATCTAAAACAATAGTTCTACATCCAAATCTTTTTGATTAGTCAACACTGGTCAAGATTTAAGTCTTTACAGTTAAAGATATCCTAATTATCCTCTTAAAGTATATATAAAAAGCTATTACATGACCAGTCAAACTGCAGTTGTACGTATCTGGATCTAATGGAGTTGTGAGTAGTCAAAAGCAAAGCCGAGATATTGAATTTGAGTTATAATGAAAAGGTCTTTTATGTAAGATGTAAAAGGTGAAGGGGGACATGTGGATGGATATCTAGAGAGCAGAGTCAGGTGTTAAACCTGTGACGAACCCTGACCAATCTGTTTTTATATATATTTTGGTCTCCGGAGCGTCGAGGCGGCGAGCTGCGGCCAACACATTCCTGCCTGAAATAGAGCGAGTGTAGGATTTCAGCGACCTGACCCGCTCAGCTGCATTACACGGATCGCATCCTCACTGATGACATAGTAGCACATTTATTCTCAGAGCGGGACACTTCGAACGAGGCACGCCACGGCGGCATGCGCGTGGGCGGGTTGGCTGCTGCAGGCCGGCCTGCCGGCCAACCAACCGCAGCGTTGGCGCCATCTCTGCTGAAACACATGGTCAGGAGTGACTGAGTAAAGCCTGGATCACTGCGACTTTAAGTACTTTACGCTGGAGTTAAATGTAAATCCTCAACATCTGAAAGCGCTGCATGCGTTTGGCTTCGTGAGCAGGAATAAACACTTTTCCTCGACCATTTATAAACGTCATATGAAAAGATGTTTTTTTTTTGTTGAGGAAAGAGTAATCCCATCTTTCTTCAACATGTCTCCAAAGTGGATATGATGCACAGCAGGTTGAAATTAAACCTGACGAATATAGAATGACTCTGCAGGTTTAGTGTCACTCTTTGAACACTTTGGAAAAAACCTCCCGCCAACCAGCTGTCCAAAGAGTACTGCTGCTGCTTTTGATTCCCAGAAGATCACCCAGTGAACCTGAAAGAGGAGGAGGAGGGTGGAGGGGGGTCGTCAGGTTCTTGGGTGCAGTCCCGGTCATAGAGAGAGTGTGTGTGTGTGTGTGTGTGTGTGTGTGTGTGTGTGGCAGTGACAGGTTGCCAAATATGGCGAGAGGAGACGAGCATCCAGACGACTACAGTGTGTTCCCGTCACACTGAGAGTATGCTGCTGTTCTTGTTCTTTATCGGTATCAGCCGATGTTGGACGTGTTCCACGGCTTCATCCAAAGACAAAAACTAAGACAAGCAGTCTCACTGACTACGTTTACATGCACGAGATATTCCGTTTTTTGCCCGTATTCCGAAAAAGACAATATTCCTACTAAGCTGTTTACATGAATAATGAAAATTAATACACCACTAATATTCATGTTTACATGCAGCCGTTCATACTCTGATTAACGTAAGCGGTGGTTACGAACACAGCCTCCCTCTTTCATTCCTTCAACCACTGTTACAACCCTAGATGTCGAGGGATGAGGGAAGCAACAAGACTTCCGACGAAACTGTAAAACAAACAAAACCAAACACGCTTCCTAACCCAGCTATAAACCTTCTACTTACCTACAGCCAACAATATAAACACTACATGTGGTGCAACTATTGTAAGGAATGTACTGATAAATAAATAATCCGCTCCCATCACGCGCATCACGCGCTGTGCGTAGGGCACTAAGTGCCGGAGGGGGCACCACAGTTATGATCATCATCATAATAATCATAATGATGAATTATTTATATTTAAGCTGAAGCACAACTGCACAACTACAATTGGCATCATTAGACCATTATAGGCAATACAAAGATATACATATTTGCTTGAAATAATAAAAGGAATGATGGTGCCCCCCTCCTCCATCATCCTGTGGTTTGTTCCTTTGCACCTCACAAACGCGATCCTGGCTGGTCCAGACCGCCCGCGTGAGAAGCGCATGGTGGCTGCGTTACCTGTTGTTTTGTATTTCGGCGTCCGTGTTAACAGGTTAGAGCAGCCACACAGCCCGTGTCAGCTGCGTCTCTTCTAGAGATTCGAGGTCTCGCCTATTTTTAACGCGAACCGCGCGGTTCACAGCAACAACAGACAGTAAAAGTGATCTATTGACTGTAAATTGACATCATATCAGCAACATTACTATAGTTTAATGCCTATATCTGTAGAAAATGTTACGGACATGAAAAAAAGTAAAGATTTATTTGTAAATCAACACTTCCTGCTTTCATTTCAAAATAAAAGCCCTCAAGCGTTTTTTCTGTGGACAGAATTCCTTCATTTGTTAACATGAGGCTTTTATGCTGAAATATTTGCAGGACAGTGTTGTAGAACATGCAGTGACTTGCAGAGTAATCATTGAATATAGTACGGGGTTTTAATGGTGGATTATTACTATTATTTACAAATTACCACACGTTTCTTAACCTTTCTCTGTCTAAAATATATATAAATGGCATCTATAATGAAGTGAAATGGCCATTATGAAAGGCAAACTCTGTGTAGAAAGAAAGGGCTGATAGTAGCAGCAGAAACGCAGCTAGTGTGAACACCCGGCCCGGGAAGCAGCCGCCACGCGCTGCTGACGTTCCCTGTGTGGACAAAGCGTTACGTGTGTGACTAATTGAACAGTTATTTTTTCTTACAAATACATATATTTAAACAAATATTTGTTGTTTTTATTTATTTAATTTTTTCTTTTGGGGGGGGCACCACAAAGCAATTACGCCTAGGGCCCCCAAATGGCTAGCAGCGGCCCTGATCCTACTGCCCAGATCCCAGAACCACTGAATGAGTGCCTCATACACAAGTTAACCTTTACACAAAGACATCACCAAAGTTACTCCAACTAAAGATCACACAGGTTTACATTACAGAGAGACACAGAGACGGACTGCTCAGATTAAATCACAGCTGCCTCAGATACTTTCGTGAAGAGGCTTTTATCAGGTGAGGCGATGGATCATGCAGGCTGCTGTAAGGTTGTTTTATGCTGGAGCTTGAGAGGGTCAACTCCCTGCTGCTCTAGGTTTGGTCCACACAGACCTCTTCACAGCGGTGCCGTCCTTCATCTTGACATGTTTGCTGTCCATGATGGACGCCATCTCTAAGGACATCTTCTCCGTCATCGACCTCTTTAGCTTCTTCACCTGGCTGTGTGTTGGTACAGCCATTTGCTGGCCTGGTCTGGCTGCGCTTTTCCAAGCCCGACCTCAGAAGGCCAATTAAGGAAGAAGCGGCCACACAGCTACATCGGTTGTATTTTCTTTCTGCAGGTGTATCCGTTCATCCCTGTGACGTTCGCTCTGGGCTGCGTCTTCATGATCGTCGTGTCCTTCTGGGCAGCTCCGTTTGAGAGCCTGGTAGGCAGCAGCAGCATTATTCTCACAGGCATCCCGGCGTACCTACTGGGCTACAAGTGGAAGAGGAAGGCCCATGTGGTCAAGAAGATACTGGAAATCTTCACCATGTTCTTAGTCAGGTTTTGACATTTTCCATTTCTTTTATTCCACATTTGACAATTACATCTCCTTTAATGCTAGAACATGCTTACATGTTGCATGTTAGGTAATGGAGAGTCATGCTCTGATCTTAAAATGGGTCGTGTTTAGAAGGTAACCTACGAGTTGGGAAACTCTCGCGAGATGGTTAAGGTTAGGCATTGACCTTGAATAATTAGGTTGCGTCCAAAATCCGGTCGAGGCAGATGGCCGCCCACCCAGAGCCCGGTTCTGCTCGAGGTTTCTAACCGCTAAACGGGGAGTTTTTCCTGGCCACAGCGCATTACCATAACAATGCAATGTTCATGGGGGATCTCTGGTTGGGTCTCTAAACTATAGAGTACGGTCTAGACCTGCTCTATATAAAAAGAGTCTTGAGATAACTTCTGTTATGACTTGACGCTATATACAAATAAATTGAATTGAATTGCTGATTGGTGGCTGGGACCGAAGGCGAGAAGGGGGAGGGTCCAGTTAAAATTTGAAATGAATTTGACCCTGAAGTGACCTTCATGCTCCTTTAACCAGCTTGGAAATCATCAAGAGTAATAAAATAACTTTTCTGCAACATTTTGGAATATTTAGCGCCAATTTGGCGGCCATTTTGAAAAATGGCTGCCACGGCCCTCAGGGGCCAAATTGGCAGCGCCCCGATATCTATATCTTTTCATAACATATAAACCCATATCTGTGCCAAATTTGTTGCTTTTATCGCAAAATGCACAACTGTACAGCCTAACCGCCCCGCTAGGGGAACAGATCAAAGATCAGCGTTTTTGGATTTATTGTTGGTGCAACCAACTACACAGCAACTCTTCGGCATAGCGTTATTACTATTAGTTTGGAGACATGTTTCAACTTCCGTTTACTCTGTTACCGTCTATGAGGGACACGGGATTGGTTTCCCCCAAAAGGGGCGTGGTCATGAGAGCCTACTCTGGATGATGTATTGATGGTCTGATGTATACACGTCCAAAGAATGCTCCTAAAACCTGAATAATATCAGTGTAGGAGCTAAGTCTATTACTTTAAGCTACTGAGGTGAATAGCCCTGGACTGATGCGCTTTCGCTGTTGATGATACCTTTAGCTGCGTGTTGTGCTGAACAAAACCGATCTTCAGGTCGCTCCTTGGTTTCCAAATAACAGTCCATTTATTCGTGACAGCAACAAGCAAAACGACACAACATGGCAAACAATTGTCAGCGTCACTGCGGTCAAAATCCCTTTGCCCTTCCGGGCTAAACCCTGACGCCAACAAAACACTTCCTACCTATATGCCCGTGGCTGGGTCAGGCAATTAACACAGCGACACCCAGTAATCGTAACAGTGAATTACGCCACAACCTCAGTATGTGTCAGCATCCTTTTTGGCTCCTACAATCAGCATATCCCACATGTCTTTATTTGAAAATGCTCCATTCAGAATAAATATATTCTGGATGAGTAAAAGGCGCTTGCCAGTAATTCATGGATATCATGATTGCGATAATTAGGATGGGTTCACAACTTTTAAAGTTTGTCTTAAACAACAGTCATATGAACACTGAAACAGGTGTTCCTTGCTCTAATCTCTCCTCCTGTTCATACTGGACATTAAAAGATCCATTCTTCTATTGTAAGTGATGGAAGACAAAATCCTCAATGTTTATTTTGTGCAAAAATATATTCAAAAGTTGAGCTGAGGCTACAGCGAGGCATCGTCAGGACACTCTCAGGGACTTTGAACTGAATGATCCTCTAAAATGCTCAGATGTATAAATATTTATAATAATGAAGATAAAGCAGTATTTCTGCCTTTCTTTCTGTCTCTTTCTTCTTGTAGTCCTAAAAATAAAGTCCTCTGGTTACACCACTCCACCACACTAACCCTGATCTCCCGCCCTGTTTCCACTCCTCCTCCTCTTCCTCCTCCTCCTCCCCCTCCTCCTCCTCCTCCGTTCGTTCCTGAAGTTCCTAGAATCTTCCACAGTTCCAGTTTCAGGGAACGTTGAGAACGTCGAGAACCTGCCAGCTCCAAAAAGCTGTGGTTGGCCTCAGAAGTCTTGTTCTCTCCGTCTGTAGTTCACATGAGAGACCGTCTGCTGCTGAACACTCTGTCTGTTTGTCCATACGTCCGTCTGATTGGTTCACTGCCGTCTTATTGGCTGACCTGTCTGTTTATACATTACGTGCACTCAATAGCATCAGCAAATTATTTAAAGCTGCAACATTTTTGTACTCAAAATAGATCAAATGACTGTGTGAAAAGTGAAAAGGGTGACTCATAGTGACAAACTCCCAATTATGTCTTGATTCAGCAGGTCCTCTCAGCTCTCCAGAGCATTTCTGTATCTTATAGCTCCTTTTGGTTTAACAGAACATTTACTGTATGTTTCATTTGTTTCCAGCAGCAGCTGTTTTAAGCAAACAAACTCTGATAAACCTCACTGAACATGATCTGTCCAGCAGCAAACAGCTGACAGATACTGTTAGAGACGAGCTGGTGAAGAAAGTGGAACATCTAGCAGCTAAAGAGCCAGATATTTCTCTCAGGAGTTGGTGGAGACCAAACCAGAGCTAAAAGGAGAGTCAATATTGGACTTAGATTGGATAATATGTCAGTGTTGTATTTACAGCTTGTTGCGCTGTTGACACATAGCAAAATAATCAATTATTAATGCTTTAAATAATCCTCAACAAGGGAACAACTTTATGAACAAATCCTGACTCCAACAGTAACCCATTATGTTTTTGTGTCATTGTTTCATCAATTTTCAATATGGGAACAGGACTGTTTAAAGCTTTTATGTAGAGTAGATATATGGATATCTTAGTCTTATTTGCCCAACATGTATAGCTACTGTATATATTTTGTTATACAGTGTTAGAAATAGAAATAGAACAGGAGTAGAACAGACAGTCCCATTCACATCAGGATGTGCAGGATCAGCAGGATGTGCAGACATTTTGATGTGTACCGTTGCCATTGTGACCGTTGTAGCGGTTCGACTTTTGTACAAACTAAACTGACTTACAGCAAGTCGCAGACTCACTGAGGTGAGGTTTTGCAGTAACAACTAAAACGAGCGGTGGAGTAGTAACGTTACGAAGCAAAGAGGAAATGAGTCACTTTCAACAACTCAAAGGATCCAGGATCTGGTGGTATCTAGCTGTGAGGTTGCAGATTGCAACCAACTGAAGCCTCTCCCGTGTGCCAAGCGTGTAGGAGAACTACGGTTGCTGACACGAAAACGCGAATGTCCCTCCCTAGGGCCAGTTGTTGTAAGAGTAGCGTAGGTCATCTGGTGCAGAGCCAGTGATTAGAGTGTGTGTGTACGTGGGGAAGTGAGTGTTGAAGCAAGAGAGAGAGAGCGGCGGCAACGAGAGCGAGATACGTTATCGACTCCGGACCAAGCAGGAACAGTTAACAGAGTTTGGTTTGTCCGTTCTGGACTACTGTAGAAACATGGAGGAGAGGACCCGCTCCCTATGATATAATGATGATTCTTATTTTCAGGTGATTATCCACTAAAGAAAACATACTTATTAATATTATATTCCATTTCTGCCAATAGCTGCTGTTTAATGCTTCATCCACACACTCTGGTCACAGCGGAGGAAAGCACATTGCTATTACCAGATGAGTGACAACTTTGTTTGGCCAGTAACCATGAAATCATCTCCAATCAATCATGGTGGAATTAGCAAGTTAAGAGTAAATGAAAGTGTATTAAATCACATCTGGATTGTGTGCGGATACGAGAGAATTGAAATGACATGTGTGGGGCCACAATGTAACGGTGTGTTTACAAGAAAACTCTACGATATACCTTTAAGAAACGTGCTATATAAATAACAATTATTCTGAATTATTAAATGAAACATGCACTATTCTTTAAAAGTTAATGTCTTTACAAACCAGAGGATTCACTCTTCCCAACTACAGTAAAGTGAAGTATTAAATTGAGTTACACAATGAATGGATCCTGAGACACAATGTTCCCACACAGAGATGTGCTAGGAAACGTGACATTAAAACGTCCTGGAGCTCCTTCCCTAAATAATATAATAACCAACCGGAAAAACAGACATGTGATGAGACACAGGAAAAATGTCTCCACGGGGCTGAACGGGTGTTCGATCACACAAAGGAGCATCTGTGGCCGTGTGTTCAGAGGCCTGCAGGGATTCACTTCGGCTCAATAGGACAGTGTGTTTTGTTTATGTCTGTGTACAGTATTGGCTGAGTGACAATAGGAGCAGTGTAGCTGAAGGACTGGACCATAACTGGGGCAGACTGGTGGCTCAGCAGGCGGCGACGACTCACTCTGAGCCGGCGGCAGATCGACGCTCACTGTTGGCTTCCGTCCTTCTCCGGCTGCATTCACACCACATCAGTTATTCATTTCAATGTGGGTAGGTCCTTTAGGCTGCGGCGGTGGGGACCGCACCGGCCTGCAGTGAAAAGTTGAAACAGGATCAACTTTTGGAGAAACGCAACCCGACGTTGCGCCGCAGCGGCCAATCACGTAATCGTCGATCCAGAGCTGTTCAACCCAGCCATGAGGGAACAAAAGACGTTAATCATTTTGCAACCGTTTGCCGTTAAATGTGCCATTAATAGGCTGATTGGAGATGAGCAAGGCCTGCATAGAATCAATCACCGACGATCACCGCGAAATGCATGCTGGTTTATTAGATTTGTGTCCGACTTGCTCTGACGTCATGAACACGTGGGCTGCAGTTTTTAGAGCTTGGCACCGCAGTTGCTCTCCACCGACTGCAAGACCCAGGGCATGATGGGAAACAGCTCGCTGTTGCCTGATTAAAAAGAGCTGATTAGCTCTTAGTTTTGACAGCAAACACCACGTGTTGTGTAATTGTAATATTTAACGCTAGATTATATTAGTCCCATGTTGTGCAATGAAGGTTTCACCTGTTAACAAACATATCTGATGTGGTTGATAATAATAATAATAATATTACTATTATTATTATATAATTAAGGTTATTTATATAGCACTTTTCAAAACGAGGGCTCATTACAAAGTGCTTTACAAGGCAGACATAAAGATAATTAATTCCAGATACACGCACATTTACACATATATTTACAAACAAATATAAATAAATCTGAACGTGGTCTGAAAACTACAAGTAGCCTACAGATCAGATCTAACAGGATGTCACTTTTCCTGTGACTTCCTGTAAATTCTTTGAAGGCTCCTGGAAACTGTCCGACTTGACCGCAGCTGTCGCTTGATAAACTGTCATCATATTTTCTCATTTTAGCTAGTTTGGTCTTAGCGTCACTTGACGATGTGGACTGACTTAAATATTTCTCCATGCTCACCAGCTAGCTAGCTGGCTAATAAGCTAAGCTAAGCATTCATAAGTTTCTATTGGTCCAACGCTACATGGTTGGTAGTAATGGACACAATATACTTGTTTTATTGGTGCAAATGGGCCCCATCTGTACATATGTACATTTTATTGATAAAGCATAATTTTATAATTTATAGCTAATTATTTTGCGGACCCCCTGACAGAGTGCCACAGATCCTTGGGGGTCCCCGGACCCCACTTTGAGAATCACTGTTCTATACTTCTATAGGGGGCTTTACATTTAGCGTCAACAACCTGCGTGTCGTTGGACAGTGGGAGGAAACAGGAGCACCCAAAGAAAAACAACGCAGACAAAGAGAGAAAACTCCAGAAAGACTGAATCCATGCTGTGAGCCTCTTTAAGGTCAAAAACCATCACACCCCCCTCATTCACTTCAATGAGACCACCCTGGCAAAAAGCTCAACCTGGCTCAATCAATCAAATATGGACCGGTGCACACTGTCTTGGCGTGTGATAAACATTTAGGATTTAGCAGAGCTGTTTTCAGTCCGAACGCCTGCTAAAGGTATTCTAAATCTAACAAAAACTGCAGTTCGTATGAAGACAAGTTTGTTTAAAGGAAAACGCTGTCGACTGTTCCTGTAAAACGCTCTTCACACCAACATTCTCCAAGACAGAAACATGTGACCTGCTGTCTGCATGCAACAACTTCTCAACACTTGCGACACGCATGCAGGGTCCAAAACGTCCTCTACTTTCTATTATTAAGCTGAAAGAGGAAGAGATGAAGAGAGAGCTGGGCGGTAGTAGCGGTGATGGAGGCCTCTTCCTCTTCCTCCCTTTCCGGTTGCATGAACGAGCAGGTTTCTGGCCAACTGAATGGAGAAGTGTGTCTGCAGGCACATCTCTTCTCATTCATGTTTTTTTTATTCATTCAATAAATGTGTGTATGAAAGTCGAAGCCGACAGACTTTTCATCGAGTGACATTTTTGTTTTTTAGTAAAAAATGAGCCTACTTCTCACTTGATTTATTAACTCAGTAAACATTGTAAACATGAGTTTATGGTCTCAATCGCTAGTTTCAAGTCTTCTTCACTACAGCATGATGTTCATTTAGTAAATCATGGTCCCATTTAGAGTCAAATAGACCATAAAGCAGGGGATGCTTTAGGGCGGGGCTACCTTGTGATTGACAGGTCGAGGTTTTTGACCTCCACCCTCGGAGTGTGTGTTCTCCCTCCTTAGTCTGAACCGTGAGCCAGTTCATGACAACATCTCCATCACTGGATTCAACTCTGAACCAGCTAAAAGCTCTGATTTAAAACTAACTGGCCATTAAACTGGTACATTCAATCTTCCAATACCCAATTCACTTTGACATTACAGCAATCTGCCCTTTTACCCTTCTGCAGCAGTAGCATTTATAGGTTCATGTTGAGCAGAAGTAATGCAGATGAAGATCTCCCTGATGTGTATAAAAAGCCTTGTAGTGAAATTAACTGAGTCTGTGCAACTTCCTGCAGCTCTTAAAGTATAACAGCATGATCTCTGAAGGCCCTGAGGGCGTAGACTTCTCCTTATCCGCTCCATGAGCTCCTAACGTCATTTAATGACACATGAACGTCCACTAATTCCTCAAAAAGCACCGAGAGTGCCATAAACATGCACAACACACACTCAACTCAAGCACCAATCGACTGATGATCTACTGTTGTTTAAATAATTGACAAAAAGTAAAAAATAATGTACAATAATGAAAAATTAGTATATTCTTCTGTTATTGCTTCGTATGTTTTCATGTTTCCATGAACTTTATAAGGTTAAATATTTCTAGATTGCAACACCTAGATTGTTTTTGCTTTGTTTTTACAATTTTTAGGGGCAGTTTTATGCCATTATTCAACAGTTGCAGTAAATAAAAAGATACTTAGGGGGGAGAGAGAGAGAGAGAGAGAGAGAGAGAGAGAGAGAGAGAGAGAGAGAAATGGGGATGATATGAAACAACAAGCCAATTTCAAAGTTAAAAGGTCAAATATCGTCCTGGCAGCTCGATGTTACACAGATGAGTAAGTGAGTGCCGTTGACCTCCAGACTTCCTCTTTTCCCTTAAACTTGAATGAGTTGCTTCCCGGCAAAACCATGTGTTAAAAGTGTGTGTGTGCACATGTGAATGCGTGTCTGTCTGATGGGGACTCGAGTTTGCAACTTGGACTCGAGTTGCACACATAGTGACTTGAGACTTGACTTGTGAACAATCTTTTTTTTATTCTTCTTCTTTTTTTTGGCGCATTAACATTCATGAAAATGTCTGATGAGCTGAAAGTCAATCCCTCTCTTTATTATGCCTTATAACCTCACACATCTGGTGCTCACGGCCCAGCCCAGTCGCACAGCAGTTCGTGAAATAGTCACGAAATTGAATGTATTGATTCGTGTACATAGATACGATTTTTACATTTATTCGTAATGGTTATCACAAAATCAATTTGCATGTAATCCACGGAACTGTGAACCAGGTATAGGTGTAATTTAATCTCAAACCACCATTTTTTCCTAAACCTAACTAAGTCGTTTTGTTGCCTAAACCTAACCAAGTCAATTTGCAAGTATTGACTTGTGAGCATCTCTCTCTGTGTCTGTGTCCTTACCTTCCTCACCATAAGGTGGCATGTTCGAGTAGATTTTTAGATCTTAGGTGGTGCTTGTCAGGGGGATCACCAAAGTCAGTAGGATTCATCTTCTGGAGAACACGGATATCTGTACCAAATTTGATTTCAATCCATCTAGTAGTTGTTGAGATATTTCAGTCTGGGCCGAGCTCCTGATTGTTATCGACACACGAGGGACTGATGGTCGATTACACGTCGCCTAGCAACAGCAAGACTGCCAAAAATGCATCAGTGTGATGGGAATCAGAGCTGCGTGGCAGCGTTGTGATTGTGTTCGTCCAGACTGGTCGTCCCATGAGACCGCCGCCACGGCTGCCATCTTGGTTACTATGGTTACAGGTGAAGCTGAGAGAGCAGACCATAGACATATGGTATATCCTGGATCGTACGTCAACGTGGGCGCCATATTGGACCTGGCCAGACAGACTCTGTAACCCTATACAAGTGAACGGGGAGAGCTGCCGTTTTTCTGGATAAAAAGCACTATAACATCGACATTTCTCAACCGATTTCAACGAGTCGTTTTATATTCAAACGTTTATGATCTACGCGGTGTAACGTTAGGTCCAATATGGCGCCCATGTTGACGTATCGCCGCAACGGGCTGAAGCGTCCAATGCGACGTCTATGCATATATGTCTATGGAGCAGACTGTGTTTACCTGCTCATATACACACACGCACACAGCACTCTCGTCACTCTGTGGTCACATGTCATACAAGGTTCATTCACGTGTGTGTGTGTGTGTGTGTGTGTGTGTGTGTGTGTGTGTGTTTGTGTGTGTTCATGTTGATGGTGTTTCTGAAGAAAAACCACAACGTTTCTCTACTTAAACAGAAGTCAGGTGATATCAGGCGAGTGTGTGTGTGTGTGTGTGTGTGTGTGTGTGTGTGTGTGTGTGTGTGTGTGTGTGTGTGTGTGTGTGTAGGCGTACAGGCAGGAGGAAGTGAGATGTGTGTGTGGAGTCAAGTGATAGTGTGTGGGGGTGTGTGTGATCAGATGCTGTGATGTGTTGCACTATACGGCCAGCTCTCTTATCAATGAGCTCGCGTCTCTTGTGTGTGTGTGTGTGTGTGTGTGTATGTGTGTGTGTGTGTGCGTGTGTGTGTGTCAGGACAGCAGCATGTTGTTTCTGATAGCTGTCTAGGGATGAACTGTGTGCTTCTGTTTTCCATTGATTGTCAGTCAGGATTCACTTATCTGTCCTGACACAGCAGGCAACTGATTATACACACACACACACACACACACGAGCAACTGATTTCCTCTCTGCTGAAACACAACGGTAACACACACACTGACGTATGAAACTGTCCCGCAGCAGCAGGAGGTTACAGATGTCTGATGATTACAGTAACAAAACAACAACTGTTGTTTAAAACACTGATGTGCATTTTCTCCTCAACCAGTTTCAGCTGCTGTCATATAAAGTACAACTTCTATAAACTAAAAATCAACAAATGTGTCTAATAAGGAAGGAAGTGTCAGTAATCAGAAAACCAGGGCTGTCAGTCGATTCAAATATTTAATCATGATTAAATCGCAAATTATCGACACATTTTTTTATCTGTTCAAAATGTACCTTAAAGGGAGATTTGTCAAGTATTTAATGTGGAGGTGAAAAGTTCAACCAAGTTAAGCTGGTTTGCTAAATGGATTTTCACTCTAATGGACCATTCTCAAACAAACATGACAAATGTCAGCATTTAAGAGATAAAAGAAGATCTGTTTCATCTTTTTGTGGCAAGAGCACCGCCATGTTGCAGTACTGTAGCCTGGGACGTCACCAGGTTGGTTGGCTCGGCTGAGTTACACGGATACAACGGTAGAGAGACCGTGAAAGACGGAGACTGAGGAGACACGGGACAGAAGAAAATAAAAGAGGGGACACTGTTGTTTTGCTCCTGGATGTAAAGATGAGTTTTACAATGTTATACCCAAGGACAAATCATTCCATTTCATAAACTGACGCTGAAACGGAGATCAGTAACGTTACTGCAGCAGCGCTGGCTAGTAGCACTGAAAGAGTCCACCGCAGGCACTGAGTCCAGCTGACTGTCTCCCCATCTCCCGTCCTCTCCACTCTCTTATCACCTGTCTCTGTCTCCACATCTCCCGTCGTCTCCCCTCTCTGATCACCTGTCTCTGTCTCCACATCTCCCGTCCTCTCCCCTCTCTGATCACTCGTCTCTCCTCCTCTGCTGTCTCATTCACACCGTTCAAAGACGGGGTCGCTAAGAAAATGAACGCCGAAAACACTACTTTATTCTGAAGCCCACGTTATAGCGTTTGTTTACGTAACTTGCAAGTGTTGAAGTGAATATATAATTTATAAAATCAACAGGGATTTGCACAATTATTATAATTCATTAACATACAAAAATACAATTAAAGAAAGTTGATTTAATAAAAAAAAAGACTAACTCATTTAATACTCTGAATCACTTTATTCAAAATGAGGATTTTGTTTGAGGATTTCTAATATTTTTTAGGGTGATGACGTCGAGGGGGCTCAGCTTTTCTTAGATATAAGGAGGGGGGCTTCAAGGAAAATAGGTTGGGAACTAGTGGTCTCATTGGCTGTACATGCTATACTATCTATATATAAATATATCTATATATATATATGGTCTAAAGTCAAACCATGATCACAGACGGAGTAACTGAAAACAAATGTGTGAGTGTGCAGGGCTGCAACCAGTGTGACTCCAGAACTTACAGCTATTTTCTAACACACACAGACAGCCCTGGAGAAAGTGCAACAGGATGCACTTTTACATGTTCCTGGCAAAGCTGTGGTTACTCCCTTTGATGACTACCACCGAGCATGCCGAACCACACACACACACACACACACACACACACACACACACACACACACACACACACACACACACAAACACACACACACACACAGACCACATGAAGGCTTTTCCCAGAAGAAATGCTCCTCTCTCTCTCCAGCAGTTGAGTGAGGTCAGACGGACGCTCGCTTTCATTAACATCCTTGAAGGGAAAACTCCACCCAAAACCACTTAAACCCGTTAAAAACCAGCCGCTGGTGGTCGGCCTGACATTTTTTTTGGCTCCGTTTGGTGTTTTTGTCGTATTGTTCTTTTTCCTGTATGGATATTTCCAGTACTATGTTGGCAGAAAATGTCTCCCTGGTCTGAAACGGGAGTAACTTTATAAAGGTTTCACAAGTTGAATTTTTTTTTTATTGCACGTTATTTTTCTTGTCCCTCATAATGGGAGTGAGATGAAGAATTTGTAAAACAAAATGTGAATTTATTTCAGAATAAAGAACAAAGAGTCTAAAAGTGCATTTCAATTAAAAAACAAGACACAAAATTTGCTTCACTTTATTCAACTTTTCCAGCCATTGGAACCTGAGAACGAATCATTTCATTGCCAACGACTGCTTCACTGTAGTTGTTGTGCATATGACAATATAGCCCTTTTAGGGACTTATCTTTCCTTATTTACTGCATCTATTCTGTAGTCCTGGGAGAGGGATCCTTCCTCAGTTGTTCTTTCTGAGGTTTCTAACATTTTTCCCAGTTAAAGGTTTTTTTTGGCGAGTTTTCCTCATCTGAATCGAGTGTCTAATGCTGCGTTAACACCAAACACAAAGCGAATTTTCGCCTCACGTTACTCGCTCGAGTTTGACCGCGGGGTCATTTGTGTTAAAGAAAGAAAGGCTTACCTCCATGTAGATACCAATAACGTTCCGTCAACCATGGCCGAAATAACCACTGTTGCTGCTTTGTACATGTTGTGGAAGTCCCAGATACGTTGGAAAAACAAAAGCCATCTTGTCTTGGGGTTCATAACATCGCCCGGAGGTGCTCGATGAATTTCACTGAGCTGTATTCACTGTATCTAACAAGCCATACGTCGCTACAGCAGTATGAACCCAAAATTAACAGATTGTGCTGTGATTTAATTGCAATAAACGGATCAAAAGCGCCCACGCGGATTTCTCGAGTCGCGAATTTGGATCAAAAGGAGGCCGAAATAACTACATAATGATGTCTGAATTCATGCGTCATCAGGTCTGTCCACAAGACGACAAGCCGTTCACTGAGCAGTTTTACATAAAACAAAATTATACTACAACAAACCTACAACAAACTTTCTTCACTTGCAAAATTGTTTGTGTTTTGAATTGACAAACATCATTTTGTGTGATTCATGGCGCAATTCAAACGGGATCAAAAAAGTATTTGTCTCTCTCCGTTGACTACCGTTCATATTTTTTCTCAAATAAGGTTCCATGGTGGTCAACCGGAAGGGGCGAGACTTCACCTCTCTATTAGTTAGAATTGTGCTTGTCCTGACATGACGTGTCAAAATGTCTGCCATGAAAAGAGTACATTGGCTTTATTCTAAACCTCATACTATACTAGTAGTACAATCTCATACTATACTAGTAGTACAACCTCATACTATACTAGTAGTACAATCTCATACTATACTAGTAGTACAACCTCATACTATACTAGTAGTACAATCTCATACTATACTAGTAGTACAACCTCATACTATACTAGTAGTACGTACTGATTTGGCCAAAATGTAGCATGTAGTATGAAGTATGCAGTATATGCGAACAAAAGCAAATTCTACAGTATGTATCAGACCAGTCTACCTCGCCTACTGTATGACACAATGCAAAGCGCTGGACCACTACAGGCTACGGTTACAACAACAGCAGCCAAAAAACGGCTTGTTTTTTTACATTGTTACGTAGTTATTTCATCACTAAATTCACTTCTGAACATTTTTGAGGCAATGAATCAACTGTGTAGATTTTGAATATTGACGTTTTACGATATTAGATGTTGAATCCAATATTTGCTCGTTTTCAGAGTTTAAAAGCTCCAAAAACTGCCGTGACAGCTAGTTAGCTAGGGCCTGCCGGGGTCGCTACCTCTCCAGCCAGGCGGTCACGCTCACAGACCGGTATGAGCTGGCTGGAGCTCTCTAGAGAGACCGGTCTGTAGACGAGAGGCTTTTATTTCCTTGTTGACGGATAGTTTGTTTAAATATCACAACATATATAACCATTATAAATTAACAGGAGCCTGTGTTTATCTGCTTATCTGTAGACACGCCTGTAGAGCAAACCTGCTGCATATGTATGAACAATCGGATCAGAGAGGAGCTGATATTATGGGACTAATTGATGAAGGCTCCCCTCCTTGTCCCTGTGGACCAGCTGAGCGTCATCAGGGACAATCAGCTCCACCTGTTCTACCTGAGACATTATATAAGCTTGTGTGTCTCTTTGTCTCTGGCTTCTGTTTGGTCATATCTGCTCCACACAACCTCCTCGACCAAGTTTCATAAATTTCACTTTGGTTTGTAGTTTATTTTCTACAGGTCGAAACATATTTGAAGCTACAGCTCTGATGTGTGTGTGGTCTTGACAGTCAGAATCGGGACATACAGTAAGTGTCTCTCTTTTCTTTGTTGCTCAGCCATGATGCCAACGGCCCGTTTCTTCTTCTTCTTCTTCTTCTTCTTCTGTTTATTGGAAGCAACCAGGAAACATTAAACACATCGCTGCCTGTGCGCGCGTGGATAATTCTTCTCAGGACAAATTTATATATTTATATATATATATATATATATATAAACAGCTCTGTAACACAACAGCACTAACATTTAGAGACACTGTGTGTGAGTGTGTGTGCAGGTCTGTCATTACACAGTTCGGTGAGGTCCTGTGGTGACGCTGTGAGAGCTGTAATTTCAGAGGAATGAAGACAAGGACGAGTCTCTCTTCCTCTCTGTGACCTTAGTGACCCGCCATAATGACAGGAAACCTTCTTCACTTTTATAAATGTCGCTCTATTTTCCCTCCGTTACTCCTGGTGAAGAAGGTGTGAACATTGTCCCGAGGAAGTATTGATATAAAAGATATTCAGTGACTGATATAGTGGACTAATATTGATCTGATATAGAGTCCTAAAACCCAGTTTTGAGTTAGTTATTTTAGCACTTCCTGTTCCCTCGTCTGGAAGTCAATGGGTTTTTGAAGCTGAAGAGATTCTAACGTTTTGTTCTACGATATGAAAAACGTCAGTAAATATCCCCCTCGTGAGTTTTGAAGCCTTTACGTGTCTTAAAAAAGGCGGGTTGCTAACAAGTGGCTAAAATGAGACTACTAAACGTCATCACGGCGACTTTACAGCGTCGTTGTGTATACTCGCACTCATGTGACCGTGGTGTAGTTCGTTTATAGCCTAACGTTAGCTTTTTACTTCTGCTGATTGCATTCACACTTAAAAAAATCATAAAGTGGTGTTCGTTAGTGGAGATTATCTTGATGAACAAAATATTTAAACGTGTTTATTTTCTGCAATGATTTTATGTGGACAGAATTTCTTCATTTGTTAACACAAGGCTTTTATTCTGAAATATGTGCAGGACAGTGTTGTAGAACATGCAGTGACTTGCAGAGCTCCACGAATGAATAAAGTACCGGGTTTTAATTGTGGATCATACTATTATTTACAAATTACCACACGTTTCTTAATCCTTTCTATGTCTAAAATAAACAAAACTGTCATTTATATTGAAATCAAATGGTCATTATGAAAGGCAGACTCTATGTAGAAAGAAAGGGCTGACAGCAGCTGCAGCAGCTGCAGCAGCTGAAACGCAGCTGGTCTAAACACCCGACGCCTGAATCACAAAGCCGCCACGCGCTCCTGATGTGCCCAGTCTGTCCCGGGCGTAAGTGGTTTTGTTGCCTAAACCTGCGGACGTTGCCGTAGTTTTGTTGTGTATAGTGCAAAAATGACACGCTAAAAGGCTCAAATGCGTTCTCATGACACGCGGCATGTCCGTGTAATGTCATGCTATTTATACGCCTTCCCATGAGATCTGGTCGCAGCTCCATACGTTACCCCAGATTTGAATCGTGATGCGGCATAATGTAGGAAGTATTGAAATATCAGATGGATTAATTAACAATGACCCGCAGATATTTTCGGTTTTTCCGTCCCATTCTCGTGAAAGTGATATCTGACGAACGTCTGGAGGGAATTTCATCAGATTTGGCACAAACATCCACTTAGACTCAAGGAACTGATTAGAATTTGGTGGTCAAAGGTCACTGTGACCTCACAAAACATGTTTATTCATATGCTAATTATGATCATTTCACACAAATGTCTAAGAATAAAATGAGGTGGAAACATGGACGTAAACTGCAACTTGACTGGTTGGCGGAGGCGTACAATGCCGATCAAAAAAATGCAGATCATACGACAACAGCTGTTGTAGTAAAGTCTCCTTGAGAAAAGACACTATTATAAGACTGGATGTTCTCATCAGCTCCCTGCTGAGCGTGACATGGATGTTTACATTTGACACAAGTGGAAATGACAAGTGCATTGTCCTCCTGTGACCCTCTCTGACTTTCATATTGAATGGTGTAATGTGATTAGTGAGGCAAATTAGCGAGCAGTTCAGTTCAGATCTTAATTATCCCACAAGAGCCCGTGTGATTAGATGCGATCCTGACTGTCTTTCAGAGGCTCTAGTAGGTTCATTTTTAGGGCTGGAGTGAAGCCTGAGGAATGAAAACCTCAGGAATCCATTGGTACCAACCATGTAATGCTACCATGTCGGGAAGGAGGCTAAATAATGCTCCAAACTTGGGCTAAATTTTAACAAGGAATCACTGGCATGGCCATTTTCAAAGGGATCCCTTGACCTCTGACCTCAAGAAATGTGAATGTAAATGGGTTCTATGGGTACCCACGAATCTCCCCTTTACAGATTTGCCCACTTTATGATAATCACATGCAGTAGTTTTTTGCATGCAGTATAAATGTGTTATTGTCTCCCATTCTAAAATGGTGTATTTGAATATTTCTGCATACTGGGGTCCCTAAACAGTCCTCATGAAACTTTACAGCCACAAACTAGAGACCTAGAGCATTCAGAGGATGGATGGCTTTCCTAGCTGGATTGACAATAAGGGGGTTTCTGAGCAGTTTACACAACAGAAGTGCTCGACATCCAATCGCTGAAAAAATGCAGTTCTTGCAGAAATCTCCAAATGTCAAAAGTTTTTGATCCCAAATCACAGCATGGCTTTTTCTATGATGTTCCTCAAGGTCTTGGTGTCTTAATGTGGTATTTTGGAGGGATTATTGATAATTTTTATCAATTCTCCAGTGGTAAAAAATGGTTAAATTTAGCACCAAATCTGTGTAACAAATGGTATCAGCCCAAACATTACTGCAACAACTTATGAGACATAATATAGAATGGGGATGACCATCATACACTTCTATCATAATGTTCTAAAACCTTATACACTTCAATATATTTTGAATCATTAATTCATTAATTCATGTTTATTTCCGCTATACCCCCCTAAAAAAGACTAGAACGGCTCTATTGTGGGTCTCAGAGGGTTAAGGAACCAAAAGGTAGTTTATGTCATATATGAATGATGTGCATGACAATATTTAAATTATGAATACAGTTTTGAACCTGTTGCACCTGAACCTGAGAAGTTGTTGCCAAACAGAAGGAAGGATTTTGCTTTCAGTGTGATTTTATTCAGCTAAGAGTATCAATGAGAACGGGCTGGTCCATCAATACTGGACGAGAACCAGAGTTTGGGAACCAGTCGCTCCAGTTCTGTGTGTGTGATCTTATTCAGTAGCTGCTGCTGTCTAATTAAAGCAGCTGCTTTCTGTCTGCACAGAGACACACTGCAGGATGAAGAGTCCTTATAAGGAGGAGGAGATCACGCACACACACACACACACACACACACACACACACACTCACACTGAGCGGTAATCCCATTCCCAGAATGCCTCTCACCCACGGCCTTTGGCTGTGGTCCTATTAGCTTTCTGATGCCATCTAGTTCACTGGGCCAGTCAGCCAGTCAGTCAGTCGGTCGGTCGGTCAGTTAACCTTTCACCCCGTCAGTCGTCAGGTTTACCATTTAATCGTGCAAAAGACAATAAGGATGTAACGAGGCTGTGGGATCAAGCATTTAACAATCCTAATTTGCAAATTACAGTGATCTTTATTCAGATTTCTGCAGCTCAAACTACATTATAAAATCTTTATATGGCGTCTAGCTGCCCTTACCAAATAGAAGTTTATTCAAGTGTGCTATTATTAAACTTATTTTAAACTTAAAAATAAGAGAGTATACTTTCAATTTACTTTTTATGTATTTATCACAGATATACTTAAGTATACTTATATTTATACTGCCAAGTATACAGAAAAGTCTAAGTGTACTTGGTTTATACTAACAAGTATACAGGAAAGTCTAAGTATCCTTGGCTTATACTAACAAGTATACAGAAAAATCTAAGTATACTTGACTTATACTGACAAGTATACAGAAAAGTCTAAGTATACTTGGCTTATACTAACAAGTATACAGAAAAGTCAAAGTATACTTGGCTTATACTAACAAGTATACAGGAAAGTCTAAGTATACTTGGCTTATACTAACAAGTATACAGAAAAGTCAAAGTATACTTGGCTTATACTAACAAGTATACAGGAAAGTCTAAGTATACTTGGCTTATACTAACAAGTATACAGAAAAGTCTAAGTATACTTGGCTTATACTAACAAGTATACAGAAAAGTCAAAGTATACTTGGCTTATACTAACAAGTATACAGGAAAGTCTAAGTATACTTGGCTTATACTAACAAGTATACAGAAAAGTCTAAGTATACTTGGCTTATACTAACAAGTATACAGAAAAGTCAAAGTATACTTGGCTTATACTAACAAGTATACAGGAAAGTCTAAGTATACTTGGCTTATACTAACAAGTATACAGAAAAGTCTAAGTATACTTGGCTTATACTAACAAGTATACAGAAAAGTCAAAGTATACTTGGCTTATACTAACAAGTATACAGGAAAGTCTAAGTATACTTGGCTTATACTAACAAGTATACAGAAAAGTCTAAGTATACTTGGCTTATACTAACAAGTATACAGAAAAGTCAAAGTATACTTGGCTTATACTAACAAGTATACAGGAAAGTCTAAGTATACTTGGCTTATACTAACAAGTATACAGAAAAGTCTAAGTATACTTGGCTTATACTAACAAGTATACAGAAAAGTCAAAGTATACTTGGCTTATACTAACAAGTATACAGGAAAGTCTAAGTATACTTGGCTTATACTAACAAGTATACAGAAAAGTCAAAGTATACTTGGCTTATACTAACAAGTATACAGAAAAGTCTAAATATACTTAGCTTATACTGTCAAAAGTCAAAGTACACTTGGCTTATACTAACAAGTACACAGAAAAGTCTAAGTATACAAGTGTGTGAGAGTTTGTAAACAGATGTTTTGATATGAATTTACTTCAATTCATGAAGAATGTTCTACGTTTTTGGATTTTCTGTTCATCGTGGAGGCATGTGAGACATGTGTCTGATTCTCTTTCAGTTTTCATGAGAACAGGCATCATGCGATGAAATGAATGAGCGTTCATTTGAATATTGGTGCAAGAGGTGTTTTTTTGTATCATAACTAAAACAGTCGGTGTAGATGTAGATGTTACAGAGTCACTTCACTGGAAACCAGTCAAACAGTCAGTTGGTCAGCATTTTAACAAGTTCAGTGAGTCAGACAGAGAGGCAGTGAGTCTACAGTTTGACAACTCTGAGTCAGATAAGATGTTTATCTTTTCACTATAATAAAGAGACGTCTGATTTCATTGGACAATTAAAGGTTAGAGGTTAGTTACTGAAGTTGAGTTCAGAGTTCTCACGTTGATTTCACAACAAAAGCAGAAGTTCAATATCGTGCAACATTGTCCTTTCTATTCTCTCAGGCAGATACATGTACCGTAGTCGGGTGCACTACTCTGATTTTCTGCCAGGTTGTGCAGGAAAGAGATGAATGAAATTGACCTCAAATATGCTGATGTCTACAACGCACATCCAATCCCTTAACCTAACCCTTAACCCTAAAAAAAAGTGTTTTTCTTGCCTGGACCATAGGCCCTGTTCAGACCTGGTGTTAACATGCGTCCTCAGTGATCCGATCATGTTAATACCAGGTCTGAACAGGGCCTACAATAGCCATTTTCTTGCCTGAACCTAACTGCAGATGTTTGCATGACGTATAAACGACAGAAAAAGGCCTAAATGCGTACTTATGACATACAGGATGTCTGTATAATGTCGTGGTATTTATACGCCTTCCTGTGAGACCAGGTTGAACCAAACACATCACATAGGATAAGATAAGATAAGATAATCATTTATTAGTCCCACAATGGGGACATTTGCAGAGTTACAGTAGCAAAGGGGATAGTGCAACAACAAAAGGCATCAGTCAAAATAAATAAGTAGTCAACAGTAATTAAGTAAACAGCAAAGATATAATAAGTAAACAGTAAAAAAAAAACACTAAATATAATAGTAGACAGACTGTAGAATGCTGGAGAGTTTGTTGATGTCCTGAAAATGATCCTTATAAAAAGTACAACTTATTCATTTACCTGATAATGACGGTGTTTTATGACCCCGTCAAAAACGAGATGAGTCATCTCAAGGGGTTATCCTGATGTAATAAACTTCTTTCAAGGTGGTGATGAGCAATTTTAACTTCACTTAAAACTGACAAACTTGTATTTATACTCAGCTGATGACAAAGAATCTAACCGGTGATCTCCACTGTGGATTTAACAAAATCATTAAATATAATTGTAAGGTCTTTTAGGGTGGGATTTATGTGAAACAGGTCGGAAATCCCAGAATTGACCCGGTGTTTGTCAGACATTACAATGCAGTGAGTCACTGAGCCAGCCAAGAGGTTTAGTATTCCGAGCTGAAAGCAGGCCAGTCAGTCAGCCAGTCTGCCAGTTGGCCTGTAGGTGGCACATTAACCCACTTCTTCACATGCACACGTCCTCTTTGTGTGCAAAATGTTCTATTCTGCTGCTCTGCTGAGATCCGCCCTACATCAGCTGCTACACACACATACAAACCCATCCTCCAAAATGTGGAACAGCAGCACACTTCTTCGAAATGCAGTGTAGGGTTTTTTATTTCTTTTGTAAGATTATGCTGCATGTCCCCCTCCCTCTGTTTGTGGAAAGGGCATTTACACTCAGCAGAAATAGTTTCCATGTGGCAGCTAGACTCCCTGTGATTATCCCTAAAAGTGCAGACAGGGTCTGCATGAATAACAATAAACATGCCGGAGCTGTTTATTTACATGTATGGAGACACACAGGGCTGTAATTGAGCTTAATTGACCAGCCCTTTGTTATGCGTGGACCAGACCTCATGCACATTTTTTTTTACCATTTTTAACATAAATTAGCAGTAATTACTATTGTAAGAATATTTATTAAAAGTTATGTATATTATGTCCTTTTATATATATATTTTTGTTAATTACCAGATGACCACCATGTGCGCATGAAATAGGCGTGTGCATGTATTTAAAGAGCTGGGTATAAATGAATGTATATGGTCGGTATGGAGACTCAGAGCTCCTGTTACCAGACCCCGCGAGGCTGCTGAGAACTCACGTGAACCGACGCAGACTCGCGCTCTGATTGGCCAGACGCGTCCGCGGTCCGCACGTGTACCGGAGAATCCTCGTCCGTTATGTAACGTGCAGTGCACGAGAAGAGCTCCATAGGGCGGAGGAAGAGGAGGAGGAGGAGGAGGGCTGCGGTATATCTGAGCGGGCTGTTTGGAGTTCATTCATCCCAATGCACACTGTCCTTTCACCCACTTACTATAACATGTTTATTTATTTATTTATTAATGAATTTATTAATTTATTTTGCATTGCATCTGTTTTATTTCCATGTCTTTGAAAATGGTTTATTTATTTTGCATTTTGCTTCAGGTTTTTATTGTTTAACAGAAAAATGTTCAAAAATGCAAAAAATAAATAAATAAATAAAATAAATGCAAAAAAAGTGCACACAATGTAAACATTGTACAAATGTGTTATAACTATAATTTCAAACATAAATTAATATGCACATATGTAGTAGCCTATATATCAGTCAGTATGTTTAATGTTTATTTTATATATTATTATGATATATTATTATTATTTTGATATATTATTTTTGCAAATTTCCCCACCGTGGGACTAATAAAGGAATATCTTATTTTACAGTATCTTGCACACTTTGCTAATGTATAGTATGTTATTCTATGTTTATAATATTATTATGCTAGTTGTAGTAGTCAAGTATATTTATAGTATATTGTTATATATATTATGTATTCCAATATTATTATTATTTTGTATTCCATAGATATATTTCTGTAGTGTTGATATGTACATTATATGTACTGTTCCTGTTCATTTCCTGGATAACCTGCTGCTGTAACACAATCATTTCCCAATTTGGGATCAATAAAGTACATCTATCTATCTATCTATCTAAGTACACTTGTATTAAGTGTCCAAAAACTTAATTATGCATAAACTATTCTGCTTCAGAACTATGTGGATGCCAGTTTGAGATAGTTTGTGGTTGTAGTAGTAACAGTAGTAGTAGTAGTAGTAGTGGTTGTAATAGTAACAGTAGTAGTAGTAGTAGTAGTAGTAGTGGTTGTAGTAGTAACAGTAGTAGTATTAGTAGTAGCAGTAGTAGTGGTTGTAGTAGTAACAGTAGTAACAGTAGTAGTAGGAGGAGGAGGAGTTAGAGATAGATGGATGGATGGTGAAACACCCTGCAAGAGTTGGAATTGGAGGACAACGTGGCTTTAAAAGTATTCAGCCTGTCTGTCTCTCTGTCACCTCCAATAATAAAGGTAGAGAGGGAGGGAAAACACACAGTAAACTATAACATGCCGTAAAAACACCAAACCGGCTCCTCCGACTGTACCCACACACATTCTCCACTAATGATTGAGAAAGTTCCTTTTTTAATCATACATGCATCTAAACAGGGATTAATGACCATGAACGCATCGCTTGCTTTGTTCTTTAGTAGTTATTTATAAGATATATACAGAAAAAAAGACGAGTTAAAAGGTCTCCGCTGTTCGTTGCGGTGTTTTGCGGTGAGACAGGCAGGCAGGCAGACAGACAGGCAGTAAGACACCCGGCTTCTCCTCTCAATCCACGTGTGTTTCTGTCCTAACTTTTTTACCCGCCACCATTTTCCTGGAATCCCAGCCTGCCGCGGTATCACTCCGCCGTGAAGACAACATAGACCCGACTTCAAGGCGAAAATAACCACAATCGCGGTCGCTCCCGTGTTTTCCGCCACGACTCGATGGAAACAGGAACCGACGGTGGATATATAGGCGATATGTTCGGTTGCCGTTAACGACATTTGGTCGGTTTGTACGTTTTGGCGCGATTTCGGCGGCGGCGGAAGGACACCGGCGGGCGGCGGGTTTATAAAGGGAGCGGCCCTCGCCAGCCACACCTACTGTCTCCTCTGACAGCAGATAAACACCATGCTGCCCGGCTCCTACTTTAACTTCACACGCAGAAAATCCAGCAGATAACTCTAGTGTTTCGTCTCTGTGGACTTTATTCGGATATTTCGGACGTTTTCCTCCATTTTCTCTCGTCTGTGAACGCGTCTCCTGTAAGGACGGTTGAAGGTAAGACAGCTGGTTCACAAACATGTGGCGTTTAAAGACACCTCACGCTGCGTGGTAAAATGAGCTTTTGTGCATTTATATGTCCTAATTTGTGCGTTTCGTGTAGTTTAAAGTGTTGAATTAAAGAACTAGCTTGCCGGTTTCACGTGGGGAGCATTGCTCAACCCATGCCGGGTTTAAAGGACCCGATCAGAGGGTTAACCTTTAAACCCTTTGACTTCTTCTTCTGCTGCTTTTAGCTCATGTCTTTCACACAGAAACACTAAATTATGCTGCACACACTGCTAGTTGCATGTTGGCGTTTTTTTAGTAAATGTCGAAATCTAGTTATAAAATATCAGCACATGGTGTTCAGTTTTAATATGAACCTGAGTGTGGTGCTAAAGCATGCAGTCAACGCAGACCTAACGGGAAATAACGAGGCTTCAGTGAATCTGCATTCAAAACCTCATAGAGAAATGTGTGTTTTTTGAGATGCTTCAGTTTGTCTGCTCTTTTGCACAGTCTGTACTTTAGTCTCTGGTAGTTCTTGAGAAATGCATGCATTCGGCTGGTATTAACAGTGGTTTAGTGTTATATTGAGTGCGGGAAATGTCATCATAAACACTATTAATGAGTTATTACTGTGTTGTGGCTGTGATGGTAAAGAAAGGCAGCCTTTAACTCCCAGAGCCTGTCTGCACCCCCCCCACACACACACACATGCTGCTTTGCTTCAACCAATCTGCATTCAAAACCTCATTGAGAAATGTGTGTTTTTTGAGATGCTTCAGTTACTACTGCTCTTATGCACAGTCTGTGTTTAGTCTCTGGTAGATCTTGAGCATGGCATGCATTCGTCTGCGATTAACAGTGGTTTAGTGTTATATTGAGTGCAGGAAATGTCATCTATTACTTAGACATTACTGTGTTGTCACGGTGCAGACTGGGCTGTGTTTTAAGTTCAGGTTTCCCAGGCTGTGATGGTAAAAGAAAGGCAGCCTTTAACTCCCAGAGTCTGTCTGCACCACACACACACACTGCTGCTTTGTTCTCCAACACAGCCTGCTATACATACACATACCAGACCCCAGAGGAATACCACTGGATTTTACCTCTCCAAATAGAGTTGCTTCTCTCAGTTAATCAGAGAATTGATTTCATAGCATTTTGCATTTTTTTTTATTTTTATTTATGAGGTATGACTGGTAGCAGAAAAACCAGCATGTCCTGACTGCTTGGTGTTATCACACAAGATCCTTGGTGGCTTTTAAATGCTAACTAGGCTTTGTGCTAAGCAAAGTAGTTTTTTTTTGTAATTGAAAGAAGTTGTGAGAGTGCTTTCCTGCAGGGAGGCTTTGGGGTCATGTATGTGAAAAAGGAGTAGTAAAGTGTTGAGTAACAAAAAGAATGAAAAACAAAAGCAGGTTTTTGTTTTCCATGTCAGCAGGCAGCCGGGGCTCCATTTAGGGAGTTTTTATTAACTTTCTGAGAACGAAAAAATGTAAATTGTGGTAAAGAAGTGTTGAGTTTCTGTCCCAGCTGTTCCTATGATGTCATGGGGAGGTGTTAGAGTTTCTGGGTGATTTCAGGCCTCCCTGGGGTGCAGCTGGGCGGGGCCACTGTGATGTAAACACAGATAAAAGGTGCCTCCCTGCTGGTTGGGGTCTCAGTCTGGAGAAACTGGTTTAAACTTTCACTACAACACGTGTTGGGATTTACTGCTGACACGGAGCTGCTTTTAAACACACTACTGGATTTTAAACTTCACTACCTCTCTTTTCCCTCTTCTTCTTCTTCTCCAGATTCTGCAAGCAAACATGTTGCAAAGCTTCTCTCAGTCGCAGGACTGGCTTTACTCGGAGCCGCTGTTGTTTGACGACGAGTTCTGCCAGAGTTTGATGAAGGACCTCCAGTTGCTGCCGACACCCCCCCAGTCCCCCCCAATGAAGACGGGGCTGGGCGGCGGTAAGCCCCTGTCCAAGGAGGACCAGCTCAGCTACGTGTCGGACATCCTGCTGGAGGACCACGACATGCAGCTCAACTGGAACTGCGACTTCTTCCACTCGGATGCTGCCGAGAAGGAGGGCGAGACCAGCCAGCCCTGCTCCCCGCTGGAGGAGAGCGGCGAGGACTGCCTGTGGCGGTGCCTGGCCGGGGGGGACAAGAGCCTGGAGGAGAAGCTGGTGTCCACGATGCTCGGCTCCAGCCCGCTGCTGTCCGACATCAACACCAGCATCTTCGAGGAGATCGCCGGCTCCACGCTGGATTGCCAGAACCTGATGGAAACACAGGAGCCCAGCGAGGCCACGTCGGACTACGGGTCCACCGGTGGCGAGCTGTCCCAATATTCATCCAGTGACTCCGGTGAGTGATGCAAGTTTAGCAAGGACGTTTGGACCTTAAATCAGTAGTTCCTTTTAGGATCTTATTTTTTAACAAAATTCAGCATTTTTAAACGATTTCATTGATGTTTGAAGACTTTAATCTCACTCCCGCCTTGTCGGCGTGCAGCCTTATCAGTATAAACACTCGCCCGGAACCGCCTCACCGGCATTTCTTTTCATAATTCACAGTTAATGTTTAGTGGCACTGAGCCCAAACTGTTCTTTGCACTCAGCTTATCTGGATGCCGGCCGCCCACCTCTAATCTGCTGTAGCCTTTATGACTTGAGGATGCTGTTGCCGCGTGGGCGGGGTTTTAACCCTTGACTGACACGAGTAGATGGGAGGTTTTAGAGAGAGATAATTGACCGAGAGGGTGTGTGTGTGTGTGTGTGTGTGTGCGAGTGCGAGTGACTCATGTTCAGTGGTAACAGTTGCGGCTCCATCCATTAACTCCTAATGAGTCATTTTACTGACTGGAGCCCTCTGGCATCGCTGGCTATAAACCAGAGAGGAAGAAGCCCACTTTTATTGAGTTTTCTTTTAAGGATCACTCTTTGTGGAAATATAAAAGATGGGACTTTTTTTTGTATTTAAGTTTTTGAAAATGACATAATTACTGATTTCATTTTTACAGTAAATAGCTTTTTCATGCTGTACTTAATGGTACATTTCAGAACATCAACAGTGTAACTACTGTTTATACATTTAACTGTTGCTATAATCTTTTTTTTTTGTAATTAGTATTTTATTGAATTTTTTTTCTTTACATGAACAATGTCACATTTTGGTCAACAAATCAAATATCTCCTATATTTAAAATACTATTAATATAAATAAATTTAAAAAATCTACAAGATCATAACACAAAAAAAAAGAAAAGCCACAAATCAAATTCATATTCCTACATTAATCTGCATTGTGGTTTAACATTTGCAACCCTGTTGCTGTGATCTTGAGCTGCCTTCAGTTTGCAGACAGCTGCAAGCTTCTGCAGGCTTGTGGCTGTTTACAGGACATATTTCCACTACTGACTGTGGTTTCTGTGTGTGTGTGTACAGTGTCTACACTCTTGTTTTTGGTGTCAGCGCGCCTCTAAAATGTCGTCACGCCATCACAGGGCAGATACAATTACCACAAGGGTCAGAAAACAAGGTTGTTCCAGAAACCTCGTCTAACCCGTCTCTCGTTTCTTCTTCCCCGTGTCTCTTACAGAAGAGGAGATCGATGTGGTGACCGTGGTGCGCTGTTCCTCCAGCCCCTCCCCTCGGCCCTCATTGGCCGACCTGTCTGTCCGTCAGCAGAAGCAGGAAGAGGAGCAGCGAGCCCGCCAACGCCACCACTTTGAGATCCAGCTGCAACACAACTATGCCGCGCCGTGTCCCAGCTCGCCACCACCTTCTTCTTCTTCCTCCTCCAACAAGCGCTCTCGAGGGAGCGACAGCTCGTCGCGCCACCACCACTCTTCTCGCAGCTCTTCATCATCATCCTCATCATCGTCCTCGTCGCGGTACCACCACCACCACCAACAACACAACTCGTCGCGGAACTCGACGGAGACGGAGGACGAGGAGGAGCGGCGGCGGACTCACAACGTGATGGAGCGGCAGCGGCGCAACGAGCTTAAGAACTGCTTCGTGCACCTGCGCGACAACGTGCCCGAGCTGTCGCACAACGACAAGGCGTCCAAGGTGGTGATCCTGAAGAAGGCGCGAGACTGCATCTACAGCCTGGAGGACGAGAGCCACAGACTTCAGTCCAAGAGGGACAAACTCAGAGCCAAACAGGAAGAGCTGAAAGCGAGGCTGGAGCGGCTCCGCAGCTAATGGACCCGGAGCGAACCATGTTTAGAGACAATACGGGGGGGGGCAAGATAAGGGAAGAGACTTTGTACAAAGACAGAGGGTTGGGCGGGGTTAAAGGATGGCGTGTCATGCTGAAAAGAGCGCACAACGTTTGACATTTCAAGAACTTTCTGGTAACCTAGTTTTGGACTGTATAGACTCACTCGCTGCCATGGACGAACACACTCATTGCCTCAGAAACTGATCATTCTCATGCCTTGACTGCTGACTGTTGTAGGATGTTTTTTAAAGTTGAAACGAGGACGGAGCTGGTCGATTATATTTTTTTATTTTTTATTTTTTTTTAGCTTGGCTGAACGCACACTGAAAGACTTGTTATTGTTTCTTTATTTCATCCCATTTGGGGATGCCAAATGGCACAGGTGAAAAATGACGTGAGGCAGAAGCGCCAAATAGGTGGAAGCCACATCAGCTCAGTAGTTGAATGATACTTGAATATTGTGTTTTCAGGATGTCTTATAGCCATACTAACCAGTGATCCCTCCACGCTGACCGGTGTTTTGATGGCGGCTTCTTAACTTATTCGGTCAACGACGCTTCTGTCAATTCCAAATCTGATGCCGTTTGAATGTTTTTGATCAGGATAAAGGTTCTTTAGTGTGCTTTCAGCCCTGTTTGGCCTCAGGCGGAGCCTTGGGGCCCAACACCACTCTGTTATCAGGTTTAATGTGTGTCAATGACAGCACTGTATAGACCAGGTTTGATACTGTACACGTAACAATGCGCGGCCTCGGTTCGGTTCACCGCCGGCTTCCGTCACTTCAGAGTATGTTTTCTCTAGTTGGAAATGACTTTGTGTATTTAAGTATTTGTCATTAATAACAAACTGTTCAAACTCAAATGTAGCCATATTAAAACAGCATTCAGGTTTTGAGGAGACTCGGAGCTGGAAGGTTGTAACCGAACCGTGAGCCGCGCCGTCGTAGCAAATCAGCCAAAGTCGGGGCGGGAAACCCTCTGCGTAACATTTGATTCTTTAATGCCAGAAAAAGGAGTGCCGGTGTCCTGATATATTATTATTTAAAGGTTCTAGTTGGAGGAATACTGTGATATTTAGTTTCCTTTGCTCATAGAGCAGCCGTTTTTTAAGTGCAAATTAAGAAAAAAGCGTTTATTTTTTACTATTAAATGACTATTAATCCAGAAATTGTTTAAATGTCATTGTGATTTATTAGTCGGTGGCTCTATTTGGTGAAGATTCTCTGTGAAACTGTGGCTCAACATCTTAAAGGATTGAAGCTGTTGAGCTTGAATATACTGTAATTCAGTAACGGGTTGATGACGCGTTGCGTCACGAGTTCTTAACGCCTATAATTACGTAAAAAATATAAATTTCAAAATAAGATTTGAACATGTACATGTTGCATGAATGAGGGCCACTGACCAACATTCCCCTGTTTTGTTTTGTTTTGTTTTTTAAAGATGGACGGCCTTCACCGGCACCATTTTGTGCCCAATTTTAACAGTTATTTTTGATTATATGGACACAAAATAGCCGACGAAGAAAGCCGTGACACCAAGTAATATCTTTTTTTAAGAAGGTTAAAAATGAATGCAGAGGTGTTTTTGTTGAACTTTGGGGTTAAAGTTTGAAATATCAATAATGGGGTTGAATGTTTTAACTGAATGCCATTTTACTCTAAATATCAATTATTGCCAATGTTCTCCATTAATGTGCTGTTTGTCATGAAATGTGCAAATGTGAAAACATTTGCTTGTTTGTGTAAACTGTCTTAAAAATGCATCCTGTTTTTTTATTAATGTTAATAGAGTTCTTCCTCATTCAGACGGAGTGTACTTGAACAGACCCTGGTTGGTAGGAATAATGAGAGGAGAGGTGTTGTTGGTGTTTTTAACGGTAAAAAAAACCTGTTCTGCCTTGAAATGCATTCTGTTCAGGACTTTGTGTTCCTTGTTTGATTCTGTCGCTGTCTGGTTAAAACCGTCATCTGCTTCTAACACGTAGGGAAGCTTCAGCTCCTTGGTTTTTATTCTTCCAAATGTCTCAAATTTTTATATTTTTGTCAAGATTCACAGTCTCAAAGATCCTTCAGAAGCAACGATGTTTCAACCAGACAGCAGAGATGATTTATGTTGTTAGCATGATAAAACCTACCTCCACCTGGCTGCAGTCTGGCCTGTAATGTTGATGTTTTTTTTTTGTTTTAATATTGTACCGATTTTTTAAAAAACGTGTAAATATTTTTGTTATTGTATCATAAATTATTTTAGTTTTTTTTTTTTTTTTTTTTTTT
>CAKALU010067271.1:0-17347 GCA_916700995.1 Hozukius guyotensis
CAAATATGAATCAATATTATGTTACGTTAATGCCTATTTCTCTCCTCAGATGTTTTCAGAATCATCTTGTAGTGCACAGTTTAGCTGTAAAATGAGAAAGTTTGTGACGCTGCTGCCATTGTGAAATCTGGTGAAGGAACGCCAAGTTCCGGTCACATGACCGGAGCACAGCCAATAGGAACGCTCTCTCAATGAAATGACCTGTGATTGGTCAAAGTCTCCCGTCACGGGCTAGATTTTTTAAAGCCTGAAAACAGAGCCATGAGGAGGAGCAGAAGTCTAGTTTTCTCTCAGAACACTTGAATTACAATACACTGAAAGGTTATTATGGAATTTTAGCCCAATGATGCCGAAAATATACTGACTACTGCCACTTTTAGTATGGAAGTTATGTGATAAATAAATCAACTATGACTTGTGGTTTCAGACGGGACACGAACACCGGTCTCCTGGACAAAAGTCCTGTGTTTTTTGACCCATCCGTCCACTTAATTAAATAATTAATAATTCAATAAATAGTATTTAATTAAAGTATTTAACAAGAGTAGAATAATGGTATCTATGATGCAACTTCTTTCCACAAGATGCCTTAAAATATATATTGGCTTTGGCTTAACAACATGAGTTTTCCCACCATGAAAAGGTTACATGAGGTCAGCAAAGGCAGAACAGGCAAAAGTAGATGTCGTTTTTCTTACGTAACCATGACCCAACTATTTGTCTAACCCTAAAGTTTTCTTTTAATTGCCTAATTAGTTGCATCTACTTTTTTTTTTTGTACCTCAGACAGGTGAAAATAATGTCCTTTGGCTTTGTGCATTTCACAAACTTTTATGAAATCTCTCAGCTCTCTGCTACAAGCATGAGGAATATATGAGATTGATTTGAAAAGGGCATGCTGGCAGCAAAATAAGTAGGCAAGCTTTACTCAGCTGTAAGGATCTATAATTTGGATGGTGTCTAACATTTCCCTGAGCTCCTCATACAGTAATTGATCCAGCGACGTGTTTGTCTGCTGATGCTTGTTTGTCCGCTGCTCAGTCCCGGGGACAGCTGGGAGTTCACATCTGTCAATGAAACCACGCCAATTATGGCTGTCATGTGCTTTTCTTATGTTTGCATCCTGTCCATGTCTTTTTCATTCGAAACCACACTTTTTTTTTACATGAAATTTGAAATGAAGGAACATGATTTTAGTCTGTCTAAACAAACAGCTTGAAGGTGATGCAGCAGTACTTTTATATCCTCAAATCCGTTACCACTGCTGTGAATCTGTAATATTTCTGTCAATCAAACATAACAAGGAGGTTTTTGGTGAGGTCTTACTGCAGAATATACATCACGCTAATGGCAAATTCATGTAGCCGTGCTTCCAATTTAACATGGCATCTAGTTTTTAGGTCGATTTTGGTGTGCAAAAACAGAACTGAATGTCTGCACTAATTTCCTGAATCTGACTTTGTGTTACAGTTTTTGTCAGTTGCTTTGGCACAATTCTCAAATGATAATGAATATTTAACATGTGCATAACAACATGCGCAAGCCTCCAAACCACTGGGCAATTGCTCACAACAGATTTGAATTTCTCATTCTTTTAAACAAATTGCAAACGTTTTAGCACATCTATGCAAATGAGTAAGCACAATTTCCACAGTTTGCACAATTACCAATTGACCCTTCCTAAGTCCTGCCCCTTTTCACTCTGTGCTCCAATAACAGTTGAGCAAGCTTGGAGGCTCAGAACCTCGGCCAACTTTCCCCCTAAAAAATCGGAAGTTGCGTTATTGCGTTAAAGAAATTAGTGGCGTTAAAACAAATTTACGTTACCGCGTTATTAGCACGTTAACTTGGACAGCCCTAGT
The DNA here is from genome assembly GCA_916700995.1 of Hozukius guyotensis. Taxonomy (NCBI): domain Eukaryota; kingdom Metazoa; phylum Chordata; class Actinopteri; order Perciformes; family Sebastidae; genus Hozukius; species Hozukius guyotensis. The sequence goes on from CAKALU010067271.1 coordinate 1,863, forward strand.
ATATATGTTTTCTGAATTGAATTTACATAGTTGATCTGCTATCATCCTTATATTTAACCGTGGCTTATGGGAATGTGAGTTCGTATTAAAGGTATAATCATAGAGAGCAGTGATGGTGGAACAAGCTATAGAGTAACTGAAGAGAGGGAGTGGCGTTAGTGAGAACAAAGCAGTGAATCAGAGAAATAAAACATTATTTTCAGTTTGTTTCACAGCGATAACATCCGAAAGCACAAAATAAACAGAACCACAACTCTGCACAAACCTGCAGGACAGTGGCGAGTCTGGAGCACATGCACATAAAAACACACAACCCGTTCTCATTAAAATACTGCAAATACTCTGAACTAAGGTACAAAATATCTTCTGATTTCATTCCAACAGACAGTAGATCACACAACATGCAACTGAGGAAGTGATGAGAGGGCTGGGGATTCCCTGAAAGCTGCACGGCATGTAGCAGTGACCACATAATGTGCCCCTGACACCTACGATCATAACGCATTACAAAAAAAACACTGTGTGTTGCAGACAGGGGAGTTCAATGAGGAGCATACAGGAACAAAAAATACTCAGATAATGCCCCAAGATGCACATCTGAGGGAGGAAATAGAGAAGAAGCAAGTCACCTTGGTGACAGATAACACAAAGAACACGTTGGCAGAGGGGGCCGGGTCCCAGTTGGCTCTGGATGTTACATCGCCCACACCTTAGATCTGGCTTCAAAGAACGCCCTCCAGGTAGAAACTAAAAAGCTTTGACAACGGTAGGAAAGGACGGCGATGCCTTGCTTACATTTGCATTAAATCCTATAGATTGGAAAACCGACAACTTGTATGAAGAAAACCTTTTGAAACTTCTAGATAGGTTTATTGACACAGGGTAAACGGTAAATGGACTTGCATTTATATAGCGCCTTTCTAGTATTCTGCCAACTCAAAGCGCTTTACACTACATGTCAACATTCACCCATAAGGAAAAGGAGGACAAGTACAAAAAATATATATAAAAAAAGACTGACATTAATTATGAGATCACAAAAGATTATTATGAACAAATATTGCAAAAACATAAAGATAATATTAAAGCTACCTGGAGTGATTATTGCAGAAAATAAGCTCTGTGGCAAACAGCAATATAATCTCCACAAATGAACACCACTTTTATGATTTTTGAAGTGTAAATGCAATCACCAGAAGTAAAAAGCTAACGTCATATATAAACAAACTACACAACGGCATGAGCATGAGTATACAGGTATGTGTTTTGTGTCCGAACAAAACATTAAAATCTCTTCAGCTTGTGTTAACCATAGACCTTATTTCAGGCATCTAACTAAAAACCCATTGACTTCCAGATGAGGGAACTTGAAGTGCTAAAAAGCTAACTCATTTCCGGGTTTTAGGACTCATTCCTGTAGCACTTTAACGGACCATGATTTACTAAATGAACATCATGCTTGTTACGTCCACGAAGTGGAACAATAACAACAACCAAAGATTAAACAGAGTCAAAGTGAAGTGCAAAAATTAAAGGTTTATTAAAGGAAAAATAAAGGTTAACAAATGTGGTGGAGGTAGGGACAAAATGGTTGTGCCAAATAATCAAAATCAACAAATCAAAACTAGGCCTAACTACCTCCCTGTCTTCTTTAAACACAACAAACAAAAGGCTGACTAAATTATCTATAAACAGCGGTTTACAAAACATACATGGGTTGGCAACAACCAATAAACCTAATGTTTCTAGACATGACAAAACCTACGTGCAAAAGATGTACAGGGTACCCCAAACTTACCTATGCCCTCTACCTCCTTAACACAAACCTTTTCTTTTAATTTCACACTGGACACATGTGTCTTCACAAGTCAAATACTTCATAACAAATGATTCAGAGAGAGAGAGAGAGAGAGGCAGCCCAGAGTGTGCCTCTTTTAAATGCAGCCCACGACGGCGATTGGCTGGATGTTGTGAGAGTGAGCCAATCAGCAGCTGACAAACTCTGCACAGGTGGACTCCAATCACCTCCATTAACAATCAATCCTGGAAGCACCTGCAAGACAAGGGGGAGGGGCAGAACAGCACAGGAGAAAGGCTCTGCAGGCCTGTCTGGCTCTGCAGGCACGTAACAATGCTGTACTGAAGAAGACTTGAAACTAGCGATTGAGACCATAAACTCATGTTTACAATGTTTACTGAGGTAATAAATCAAGTGAGAAGTAGGCTCATAAGACTTCTTTTAGCAACCAGAGGAGTTGCCCCCTGCTGGCTATTAGAAAAAATGCAAGTTTAACGCACTTGCGCATTGGCTTCGCTTTTCAGACCCCGGAGTTGCGCACTGGTATATCCTTTATTTATCCAAGGACAGTTGACTGGGTCGTCTACTTTTAGCTACTCAGCGGCTCAGTTGTCAGTGAAACATGGAGCTCAAGGGCCCTTCAGCAGTACCAGTTATGAGAGGAAACTCCAACACCATTCCCTCTCTCCTCCCACATTTTCCTATCAGGTCCAACGCTTCAACCCTTCAGGTGACATGCAAACACTCTCCTCGTGCGAAGGCTCCCGCTGCTTCAATCTGCTGTTACGTTTAACAGCAGCCCGTCAGAAGATTTATTTCATTCTCAGATATCTGTGATGTGCAAATGCGGCGCCAGCCTCCGAGTTAATCAATGGTTTCTGCTCAGGGTCACACCTACACAAACTGTTGCATCATGTGCTATTATTATTCTTTTCAGGAGTTTTGCATCTCACGTGTGAGGCGGAGACAGCAAACAGCATGGGGCAAACCAGCCAATATCTCATATTTAAGACTGTGCACGTCCAAAGGTTAAATTGCTGCACCTATTTATTGACTTCAGAGCAACATGCTATCTTCCGCTGTTGGGCAACAAGAGAAACATGAAAAACGTTAATAGTCACATCGTGCTGTGAACTCTTAGCTCAGCGATATTAGCCTCAGGCTGTTATCTGTGTGTGTGTGTGTGTGTGTGTGTGTGTTGACCCTTGCCAGAGATAGTCAGTGTGTGTAAACTAATCCTATTTCCCTACAGCGGGACTGAGAGGTCTTGCTGGAGACATGGTTATTGTTGGGACAAGATAAGGATGTAATTCACACACACACGCACACATGCACAAAACACACACACACACATGGATGCATCATGGATGGGATTCTCCAGTCTTTCCAAGATCTCAGCTTTTGGACATTCATTTGAAGTGAAGATTTAGGTAGTTCTGGCCTTATTTGTGATGTAATTATTACTTCTCCTAATGGAACAACAGCCATTGTCCAATCATAACTTAGCAACCATAACTAGGCACAACAGGCCTGTCAAGATTGGATTAGATTTATTAACATGTTGAGGTGATGTGCATGGGCAACACATTCTCACTCCCAACTCATCAAATAACGCCACTTGGTCAGTGCCCCTCGGCATCGGAGACCGACGCACGGGGTACCCCACTTGCTTTACTTTTGGACGGATCGGGGACAGCGTGTCAATATACGCTCATTACATGCATAGTGTCTTTTCAAAATAAACTTCCATTTTCACAGGAAGTTAGGTTTAAGCAACGCAACCACTTAGGCAGGGTTAGGAAACGGTCGTGGTTGACGTTAACTTCACTGACTAGAGACTCACGTGACTCACGGGGCTGACGATACTAATGAGTCATGTGACTAACGACTGACGTGACAAAATAAGTCAACGTTACTTTTAGTTTCACACGGGATGCGAACACCAGTCTCCTGGTTGAAAGTCTTGTGTTTGTTTGACCCATCCACCACATCTCCCTTCTGCCCTGAACAGACTCTCACGCTATTAATACAACGTCACTTGCTCCAACCGTCAAATAAAGCCACGGGTGGGTTTACATTGGAGTTAGTTGAAAGCCCGGTTCGTCACAAACTGTCGCTAAAAGGTGCCTCCATGTGTCGGTTTCTGATGCTGAGGGGTGCTGCCCAATCAGCAAGTTTGGCGAGTTGGGAGTGAGACAGGGTTGTAAAATCAATCAGCTGGAAACATTAAGTGAGCCAGAGACGGCATTTCCAACCAACTAGTGAAGCTAGCATTAGCTTAATCAGCTAGCTAGCTACAGCTGATAAAATCCCAACGTGATCTCATAGAAATATGTGAAATGATCACAACCTCTTAACAGCGCATTATGTGGTGCTAACCTAATGTGTTAAAATGATGTGCCGCCACCACAGAAACAATTTATATTTAGACAACAAAACTACTTTGTTAGGTTTAGGAAAGAAAAGATCACGGTTGGGGTTAAAATAAGTATGTTTGTTATATAACTTATGTTGCTTATATGATTTAAAATAAGTCAACGTTGACTTTTGGTTTCACACGGGACACAAACATCTCCCGGGTGAAAGTCCTATGATTGACACATCCAACCACCTGGACCTCCTCCCTATGCTGACTTTGATTAAAACCTATTCCTGTTGAACCTGGGAATCTGTGTGTCAACCACGACGATGGATCCCAATTGACTTTCCATTGGCATTTAACAGTGTGCCGCGTAAGGGATAATGTACAGCGTCTTGCATCGCCCCTGTCGGGGTTTATTTCACAACAATGACCTGCTAGCTGAACATTTTCCCGCTTGTTACACGGTTACTTACTTAAAAATTCAATAATTTGACACAAAAATGGTCCTCCAGAGTCCGACATCAGAACTGCGCCCATAGCAACGATCTGTTATACATAGCGACGGTCTGATATAAAGAAATAACAGACCATAGAATGTCATTAACCAATCAGAATTGAGTATTTAGCAAAGCCGTGTAATAACACCACGTAATGTGCTGTTAAGAGGTCATGGCCGTTTTACGCATTTCTGTGAGATCCGGTTGCAAAATCCACTAGTGACATCAACGCTAGCTGGCTAGGAATGATAAACCTACTTTTGTCAACCTCTGTCTAAAGTCAAGAACCTGTTCCAAAGATTTCTGAGCATTTCGACGGGTAGATGTGCCCCTCATTATCATTGTAAACTGCATTATATGCCTTATGAAAATGGAAAGCTTGAAAGGCGTAACAATATTAACTAAGTCAATTGAAGAAAACTAAAATGAAAAAAAAATCTGATTAAAACTGGATTATCCAAAGACTTTCCAACCCCATACCCTTATTAGCTTTTATATAATTAGTTTTGATCCTCCCTGTTTACATTGACAAGCTGACATTCTTCACTCTGAGTGAATATATTAATCATCTTTAAACTTGTCCTAGACTATAAGAACACTCAATGTCAATGCTGTTTGGTAAAGAAATGTTTTTCCTCTGAATATAAAGCAAATGTTAAACATGCTGCAAGGACATACACAGTAAAGAGTGCGAGTACGGGAGGAAGAGGAGACAAATTTAGATTCCAGAGTGAGAAATTGGGCTGTTTCAGAGCAGTTGGTGACCCCTGACCACCAGTTCAAATAGTTACTGAAACACAGTGACACATGGAAAAAGAAAGGGCAGAGAGAGAGAGAGAGACGGGGCCAGAAACATTCCTGTGCCTGTTATTTTGCTTACTGATATTTGACTTTAAGAACCAATCCCAAGCTCAGCATTGCCTCTGTACACAAATATATGAATCAACCTGCAAGATAACACACAGGATTAAGCTGAAATTACTATTCCTATCACTATCCTCATTATTTTATACTACTTTGCTTTTGTACTATCTACAGTAGTGACAAACAAGCCAGTCAAATGCCCAATAATACTCTAGATCAGGGCCAAAAACCTGTTAAAACTGTTCCTTTCTCTCCTGCCGTCAGCTATCATTTCGGTGTCTGATCGATGCAACTCTCCTCCACCCCATTCACCTCTGGTCTCCATCAGAACCAATCTTCCCCGATTGTTCCTTCCAGTGAGCTCATCAGAAGTCTCACTCCACATCTCATCCTTCACCCCTTCACCACCACCAGTGTCTAGACTCCATCTGGGGAAATATTCCTGTACAGCTCATGGCGTCATTACCCCTCAAAATATGACGCCACGATGGGGTCTAATCGCCCAGCTCGGTCGCACGAAAAGGCGTACAAATGCCACGATAATGTGCAAGGCGTGTAGCGCGCAATAAGTACACCTTTCTTGATTTCCGCGTGCCATTTGTACGCCATGTATCCTTTACCGACTGCAATGTAAATGCATCCGCTTATAAATGCTACAGTGAGAGTTAGTGACTTAGTATAAAAAGCGATTAAAAACCACTTAATGAGACGCAAAACGCAGCGTACAAATGACAAACAATAACACTCAAATGCGTACTCATGACACTCGGAATGTGTAATGTTGTGTATTTATACGCCTTCCCGTGAGACAGGGTTGAATCGCCAAAGACTTCCTATTGTGTACTTTGTCAATACATTTTTATTATTCCTTGTGCATCTCTTCAATTGCGTCTCTCCTGAATTTAATTGAACTATTGTTTGCTATTACATGGTGGACACAACAGTATATGAACATTTTCAGTGGATCATCTCTAAAAGAAGGAATTGTACGAGAAGAAAGCCACAATAAGTGGTTTGGACAAAACACTGCAGGCTTACTTCAGTATGTATGAACCAGTTCACCTCCAACACATCTATTATATATCTTTAAGGGCTGTCAAAGTTAACGCAATAATAACACGTTAACGCAAATTTGTTTTAACGCCACTAATTTCTTTAACGCTTTAACGGAATTATAGAGTGAATAGAGTGAAGGTATCATATGAATCTAGGAAAAACCTAAGGAATCCATTGTTACCAACCATGTCATACTAACTTGTCGGGGTTAAATAACGCTCCAAACGTACGTTACATTCTGGCAAGGAAAAACTGGAATGGCCACTTTCAAAAGGATCCCTTGACCTCTGACCTCCAGATATGTGAATGAAAATGGGTTCTATGGGTACCCACGAGTCTCCCCTTTACAGACATGCCCACTTTATGATAATCACATGCAGTTTGGGGCAAGTCATAGTCAAGTCAGCACACTGAGACACTGACAGCTGTTGTTGCCTGTTGGGCTGCAGTTTGCCATGTTATGATTTGAGTATATTTTGTATGCTAAATGCAGTACCTGTGAGGGTTTCTGGACGATATCTGTCATTGTTTTGTGTTGATAATTGATTTCCAATAATAAATATATACATACATTTGCACAAAGCAAGTATATTTGTCCACTCCCATGTTGATAAGAGTATTAAATACTTGACGAATCTCCCTTTAAGGTACATTTTGAACAAATAAAAAATTAGCTTTTAATTGCGATTAAATACTTTAATGGATTGACAGCCCTAATATTGTATTCGCTCTGCGTGACCTTGTATCTTGGACGTCAGTAGCTACAGTCTGAATTAATTTCATTGTGTCTTTGAATTCACTTATGCCTCCCGCACCAACTGGTCACCTTCCAGTCACAGGACAGTGGAGAAGCAGCAAGCTGCCGTACTGCAGGAGAGGACTTCAGCTACAGGAAGCAAATGTACAACATTTAGTTCCTACTGTGTGTGTGAACTCATGCGTAGGTGTTGCTCTAATGTGTGCGCCTGTGTATGTGAAGCCTTTCCTGGTGTGAAAGTGTGTGTGTGTGTGTGTGTGCGTGTGTGTGTGCGTGTGTTGCTGTATAAGTGGTCACCATTCCTCTAATGGCCAGTGAAATAACAGGACTGGAACCCACAGCATGGGGCGGTGAGCACACACACACACACACACACACACACACACACACACACACACATAAACACACCCAGAGTGAGATCTCCGTTAAGATCTAAAAAACAAAGTTCATACTTCAACTTGTGACTCAAAGTTAAAAGTTTACTTTCAAGTAAATAAAAGTGGATCTGCAGGGAACTGTTCTCTACATGCTTGACACGAGTGTTGCATTATGTCTGATTGGCTGACTTCAGGCTGCTGCTGCATTACTTCTGCTCAGGTGATTACAGGGTGTTAACTTGCGTATGCTTAATGCCACCTGTGTGGAAGTAACAAGCCAGCTAACCTTTATAATGTGAAGTAGTAAACAGATTTGGCTGGAGGAAGAAATATAACAATCTGTTTTCTTATATGTACTCGTGGAGAAGTGTGGGCATAAAATGTATTTGTTCTTCTACAATTTTTGTCCCCAGAATTCAAAGCATTGAACAGATTTGTGGTTGGGTAGTTGGTACTGAAACAGCACTAAATTAACAGTAAATGCCTCTAAGAATGATCAACACGTTCTCATCCCAACTCGTGACATACGGCCGCTTTGTCATCCCCCTTGGCGTTGGCATCACGTCCCTTGGCGTCACGTCCCTTGGCGTCTCGTCCCTTGGCATCACCTTATTTTTGGCATCAAAACCACTATTGTTACCCTTGGCGTCACTTTAGGTTTAGGCAACAAACCACTATAGTTAGGTCTATAAAAGAACTACATGGTTGGGCTTAGAACTACTACGTTTGTACAGTGGAAATGACACTGAAGGTTGTGAACACGGGACACGATTGGGTAGTTGGTACTGTAGCAGCACTAAATTAACGGTAAATGCCTCTAAGAATGATCAACATGTTCTCATTCCAACTTTTGACATACAACTGCTTTGTCATCCCCCTTGGCGTTGGCATCAATCCACTTAGCGTTGGCGTCACGCCCCTTGGCGTCACGCCCCTTGGCGTCACGTCCCTTGGCTTCACTTTAGGTTTTGGCAACAAACAACTATAGTTAAGTTTAGGAAAGAACTACATGGTTGGGCTTTAAACTGCCACGTTTGTACAGTGAAAATGACACTGAATACGGGACACGATTGGGTAGTTGGTACTGTAGCAGCACTAAATTAACGGTAAATGCCTGTAAGAATGATCAAAACGTTCCCATCCCACCTAGTGACATACGGCCGCTTTGTCATCCCCCTTGGCGTTGGCGTCACGCCCCCTTGGCGTTGGCGTCACGCCCCTTGGCATCACGTCTATTGGTGTCACCTTATTTTTGCCATCAAAACCACTACAGTTACCCTTGACGTCACTTTAGGTTTAGGCAACAAAACCACTATAATTAGGTTTATGAAAGAAATACATGGTTGGGCTTAAAACTACTACGTTTGTACAGTGAAAATGACACTGAACGTTGTGAACACGGGACACAAACGAACAGCTGATTGTAACGTGAAAGGGAAACTTAAAAGACCGGACACAAACAGTGACCAGTGTTTGTCTTTTCGCTCTTAAAACTACGTCATCACTCTCCCAGCGCACTTTCTCGGAGCGTTTACTCTTGCTGCGGATGGGTAGTTATAGTTAATGGAACGCCCGGTGTGTTTCATACAGCCGCTAAAGGGTGCCTTGTGCGGCAGTATAACACGCCGACGGCCGTGACAAAGCCTCAGTATTTGACGGCTGGGAATGAGAACAGGCTGTAAACTCGTGCTTAATGTTGTGAATTAAAAAAAAAACACTTTTAGGTTGGGCTTGGCATGGTTGGGCTTAAAGGTACGTTTGCAAAGTGAAAATGAAGTTCTTGGAGAGAGACTGCAGCAAGAAGGAAGCTTTGATGGCAAGCTTTTCACTCCACCTCTGAGTGCGAGATGTTGTACTAACTAGCTCATTCCCAGCATACTGAACCCTTAAGTCGTCCCTGAGGCGCTCAACTCAGCACAAGAAAGTCCATCACCGTCTCAAAAAGAGGTCTTCACGGGTCCTCTTCGTTCCAAGTAAGCAAGATGACTTGCTGTGGATTTTAGGTCTGTGTCAATTTGTCCAATATAGAATGGGTCCAGACGGACTCGTTATCAGCTCTGATTATGTGGTGCAGAGAAAAATGTGTTGTGTGAAAAGAGTGTGACTTGTAAAGTGCAGGAAAAATGACATGTACTGCTACTCTCCGTGCATCATGCTGCTGTCTGTGTGGTCTCTCTGTTTGGGTCCGTTCAGATCGACTGCATTTTGGATGTCTAATCCAATTTTATATCGTAGAACAAAACATTAAAATCTCTTAAGCTTGTGTTAACCACAGACCTTATTTCAGGCATCTAACTAAAAACTAGGGGCTGTCACGTGACTATAATATTTAATCGCGATTAATCGCATGATTGTCCATGATTAATCGCCATTGATCGCAAATTAATCACGGTATGCCAATGGATTCTTTAGGTTTTTTCTAGTTTCATATGATACCAGTATCTTCACACTAGCTTTAAAACTGAGCCCGGTACAACCTCTGAAAGATCGATTGCGTTAAGGTGTTAAAGAAAATTGTGGCGTTAAAATTAATTTGCGTTAACGCATTGTTATAACGTTTTCTTTGACAGGCCGAATAAAAACCCATTCAAAAAAACCCATTGACTTCCAGACGAGGGACGAGCGCAAACATGCCAACTCATTTCCGGGTATTAAGACTCATTGCTTAACCACTCTATACAAATATGTCTTGGGAACTCATATTTCAGTTAAAAATATGCTACCATATAAGATAGCTATAGCTTTTTCTCTCCACTGCAAACTAACAGTACATTGATATTCTTACCAACCTATATTGTCCTGCTTGTCTTTCTGTATATGTGTGAATGTCATTTGATGCAATCTCAGTTTCTGTCACATTCTTACGCATTATGCATATTATATAAAGCTTATACTTGCACAATATCCTCAAAAGTATTTTTCTTTTTTATCTATCCACAACAGTAATCTCTGCTCCCCCGATGCACCTGCCAAACTGCTCTGTTCCTCGGTTCCCGTTTAGAGGAGTGTGAAACTGCCTGAATATCTGAGCACACATTAAAGGGGGCACAGCACTTACCGAGAACAGAGTATAACAAATGTCTTAATAATGGAAAAAGACATTTGGTTTATCGTCATGAAAACTGTGAAGCCCTGAAGTCCAAAAACTATTCTCTGGAAACCCCAGTTTTATGTCTCCTTGTTGGCATTCAGAGACAGCGCTGGCAAAACAGATAGTTTCCACAAAGCGATGGTTACAAATCCCTTAATAAAATGAGGAGGATGAACCCCGGCGCTGATGAGTGCCCCCAGCTCCCTAATGACAAACAAGGGGAGTTTTATTATGTCAGTAACTCAATATACAGATATTCACAGATGCACACACACTACTGCAACACACACACACATCTTCAGACACTTAAACAGGGACCGTTGGGGATCACTGGTGAGAAACTGGTCTCACCTTGAGACAAAGCTCTTATATAGCAGCTTTTATTACCAGGCTTTAGTGGTTTGTGTGTGTGTGTGTGTGTGTGTGTTTGCAGTGTGTTCAAGAGTTTGTATGTATTTACTTGTGTGTTTATGCATGTGCTGATCAGTCAATAGGGGCATGTGTTTGTGTGATATTGAGGCTTTTGTTTAATGTCACTGTGTATGCTGTAAATTGACGAACACCCAGAGACCCCCTCCTCTCCAGGCTTTCCCAACTAATTAAAAATACTCTGCATTGGAGAATGGATTACTGCAAAGGGCACACACACACACACACACACACACACACACACACACAATTAGACACTTTATTCACTTGTGGCGTGCATGTACAGTCGCACTGAGACTTGTACGTGTGCCGAGCAAAATGTCGCTGCTGGTGACATTAAGGTAAATTGCTGCTGGTGTTTCAATGTAGATATGAATGTTAGTGCGAGCACCTTTCACTGCCTGAAATACAGAATCAGTTTGTGAGTGTGGGTGGGTGTGTTATAGTGTGTGTGTGCACATGCAACACAGTCTCACGGCAGTTTGTGAAATAGTCAGGAAGTTGTATCTATTTGATTCGTGTACACAGACATGAATTTCCCACGAATATCCAGCAACACATGACGCATTCGTCAATTTCTGCTCCAGTCTTTTCAAAATAAAACTACTCTGTTAAGTTTAGGAATAGATCGACTTGATTAGGTTTAGGCAACAATATACTTATTTAGGTTTAGGAAATGATCGCAGTTTGGGTATAAATAACACCGGAAGTGCCGTAACTTAAGTACGGAAGTTACTTGACAAAATTACCTAGATAACTTCAGGAATAGATTGCGGTTTGGGTTAAAATAACACCGGAAGTGCTTTAACTTAAGTTTGGAAGTTAGGTGACAAAAAATACTTAGATAGCTTTAGGAAAAGGTGATGGTTTGGATTTAAATAACACCGGAAGTGCCTTAACTTAAGTATGAAAGTTATGTGACAAAAACGACTTAGTTAGCTTTAGGAAAAGATTGCGGTTTGGGTTAAAATAATACCGGAAGTGCTTTCACTTAAGTACGGAAGTTATGTGACAAAAACGACTTAGTTAGCTTTAGGAAAAGATGGCGGTTTGGGTTAAAATAACTCCGGAAGTGGAGTAAATTAAGTACAGAAGTTACGTAACAAATAAATCAACTGTGACTTCTGGTTTTGTACGGGACACAAACACCGGTCTCCTGGCGAAAGTCTGGTGATTTTTGACCCACTCAACCACCCTGACCTCCTCCCTATGCGGCGTTCGCGGCTCTCTATACATCCCAGTTCACAATTACATGGATTACATACAAATTAATTTTAGTGCTGACCATCACGAAAAAAAAATTGAAATTCGTGTCTATGTACACGAATCAACACATTAAGTTTCGTGACCATTTCAGGAACTGCTGTGCGACTGGGCTGGCACATGCTAGTGATAATCATAAAGTGAGAGAGTATGATCGTGTTTTTGAGAGAAACCAGGAGGAGGAGATAGTGTGCATGTGTGTTTGAGAGAGATAGATGGAACCATTTGTGTGTGTGTGTGTGTGTGTGTGTGTGTGTGCGCGCGCGTGTTCCCGTCAATTGACATTCAGAGGTCTCCCTATCTCTAGCTCCCTCCATCAGTCGGCCATGTGGACCAATAAATCTCTACGCATCCTCAGAGAGGGATGTTTTATTGAATGCCCCACTGCACCGCTGAAGGAAAACATCAGAAGCAGATGAGGGAGACCCGAAAAATAAGGCAATAGCTAACTGGAGGAGGGTGTAATGCAGGCGAGCTTTCCTCAAAATGCTGGTCAATATCTGGAATGGTCTGCAGGGTTATTTGATGGCGAGGCTCGACATGACAAGAGCACCGCTGCTCTGATTTAATGAGTCAGGGCGAGAGGCTCCATCCAATCATTTGCCTCTCAGTTCGGCTATTGTGCTTCTGTCAAGCCTCTGCCAAGAATGAAACACTGTCGGCTGTGAATGGAGTTAAAAGGCGCTACGAGGAGCACTTTAACACCAATAAGTTGCATTCATTTTGGGACGTTAGGATAATTACTGTAAACAAACGGTGCCAACCACTGAGACCTCGGGCAGCCTCGACTGGCCTGCACACTGAGACACTGAGCTGTCAGATGTCTAGATAGTTTAAGAGCAGTTGGCTTTAAATATGATCAGAATTGTTAACATGTGTTGACATTAGGGCTGTTAATCGATTAAATTACTTAATCGTGATTAATCGCATGATTGTCAATAGTTAATCGTGATCAATCACAAATTAATTGCACATTTTTTATCTGTTCAAAATGTACCTTAAAGGGAGATTTGTCAAGTAATCAATACTCTTATCAACATGGGAGTGGGCAAAAGCCCAAAGTCCACACTAAAGGGAGTTACTCTCCCTCACAGAAACACTGCTCCTGAACTGCCATAAACACCTCGCTTGAAGTCCTGCCTTTTCTTCCGTAATGTGGTGATGTCACCAAGTAACACATTTGCACAATACTTGCCTAGTTTGGCACGCTTTCAAACAAAGCTAGTTAGAGCGGAGCTGGAGCAGAGTCCGAAGACTTTGGTTTGGTTGACCAATCACAACAGAGTGGACCAGCTGACCAGCTCAGACAAAAGGGTGAAAAGAGGTGCTGAAGCACAGCCGGTATGAGAAAAATAAAGCCTTTTTTGAACATTAAAGCATGTAAAATGTTCTAGTAGAAACCCCAAATTACGGCTATCAATTGATTAAAATATTTAATCCTGTTTAACCGCAATTAATCGCAAATTAATCACACATTTTTATCTGTTCAAAATGAACCTTAAAGGGAGATTTGTCAAGTATTTAATACTCTTATCATCATGGAAGTGTGTAAATATGATTGCTTTATGCAAATGTATGTAGGCTATATATTTATTATTGGAAATCAATCAACAACACAAAACAATGACAGATATTGTTCAGAAACCCTCACAGGTACTGCATTTAGCATAAAAAAATGCTCAAATCATAACATGGCAAACTGCAGCCCAACAGGCAACAACAGCTGTCAGTGTGTCAGTGTGCTGACTTGACTATGACTTGCCCCAAACTGCATGCGGTTTATGATCAAAACTAAAAATCAAAACCTGCAGAACTAATATCATTCCCATCAGCCTCAGCTACGTTTAGAATTTAGTGCTTATTATCAAAAGTTAGCATGATAACACTCTAAACTAACATTATTTCTGCCAAACATCTGCATGTTATCATCGTCGTTGCAGCATGTTAGCATTTAGCTCAAAGCACCGATGTGGCTGAATACAGCCTTACAGAGCAGCTAGCATGGCTGTGCACTGCATTTCATTTCAAAGGTAATACACTAGTTATTCTTCTCATAATATTCTGATGCCGTTGCTAAAATTGCATTTAGTCACGTTAAGTTTGTGGTAGTGGTCAAATTGTAAAATTGTCTTTTTTAAAAGTAAAAGTAAACCACGTTTTAACATTTGTAAGATCAAGGAGTGTTCTTTTTTCTTGATCGAATAAGGATTATCATTATCCAGCCCGTTTACACCAAAAGGCGTATAAATGCCGTGATAACGCGCAAGGCGTTTAGCGTGCAAAAAGTACGCCTTTCTTGATCTCAGCGTGTCATTTGTACGCCATGTCTCCTGTACTGACTGCAATGTAAAACACCAGACTTTTAACCAGGAGACCCGTTAGTGACGCTTGTCACTTGACGATTGTCACGTTTTTTTGTTGACGTTTGTGAGATGTTTTCCGTACTTGTTTCCATACGTGTTTTACTGAGTTTACATACTTATTGTGAGCCCAACCTTGATGTTTTCCCTTACCCTAACAAAGTGTTTCTTTTGCCTGAATTCCCATGGCACACCTGTTTCACCATTTCCGTCCAAGCGCACCTCATTCCTAAACATCCAAACAGTGCTAGCGTCATTAGCAAGCGGTGCTAGCGGGGTTAGAGAGTGGTGCTAGCGGCGTTAGCAAGCGGCGTCAGCGAGAGAGAGAGAGAGAGAACACAACAAACACAACAAACATTAATTACTTCTTTATTGTTTTCTTCCATTTACATGCATGTTCTTTTTAAATATCTATATATTGTGATTTGCTTAATGAATTGTATATATGTATATATATATATGTTTTTGTTTTTATTTTGTTCTTTTTTTATTTTTATTTATTATTGAATTGACGCTTTGGCAATATTGTTCACCTGACAGTCATGTTAATAAAGCAAATTGAATTGAAATTGAATTGAATTGAATTGAGAGAGAGAGAGAGAGACAGAGAGAGAGAGAGAGAGAGAGAGAG